>PISX010018520.1:0-40444 GCA_004024625.1 Mellivora capensis
CATCACAGGATAATCTTGTCGAGTCTGTAGCTGCATGCTTAATACCCAACATGAGTACTAAAATTTCTCCTCCAAGAGCTAATCTTCCAAGAAGAACCAGGGTTATTTGGACTTAACACAAGAAGAGACACAGTAATGAAGCTGGAGAGGGCAACCCAGGTCATCAAGGTCCCAGAATTCCATAAAGAATGTAGCAGAAAATGGCAGTCATTATTTTATCATGTGTTGATGTGCATCATGTGTAATAAGTGAGGCAAAAATAAAAACTCTGGCCTCGAGAGTGTGTGACACATGCTGTGGAGGTGTTTTGAGCTCAGTCCAGAGCTGTGGAGGCACAGAGACCTAAGTGAGAAAGTCTCCCTGAAAGACACAGATGAAGTGTCACTGAAGTTTAGAGAAGGGGAGATGGCCCTCCTTATGGTGGAGATCTGAGGAGGTTTTCAAAGGAAGCAATGTTTTGAGTTGGGCCTTCAAAGATGAAGAAACTGGACACTTTATATATATATATATATATATATATATATATATATATATATACACACACATATGTATATATATTATTTTTAAAAATTTAATTATTAAATGTTTTTAAAATATTTTTCTTTTTTTAATATTTTAGTCATTTGAGAGTAAGAAAGAGAGAACACAAGCAGGGCAGGTAGGAAGGTAAGAGGGAGAGGGAGAAGCAGACTCTCCACTGAGAAGGCAGTCTGATGTGGGGCTCAATCCCAGGACCCCAAGATCATGACCTGAGCAGAAGACAGACACTTAACCAGTTGAGCCACCCAGGTGCCCCTGGACAAGTCTTTAAATTTAAAATCTTAATTATTTAAATTTAAAACTTAAATTCTTTAAATTTTTGTGGTTTGTGTCTAGAAATTGGAGTTTTGGGGAAATAGTCACTTAACTTTCACTTAATCAGGAAAGGCTTTTCAGTAGAAAATAGGGAAGGAATCTGAAGGGAGGTAAAAGGCCCACCACTTTTACCAGCCAAAGCAATTAATAAACTTCTAGATTGTATGGGCTAGTCACAGAGATTCAGGTTCTAGTAAATCTGAATGCATGACCTTCCTGGTTAGGGGCTGAGGGGTGCCCCTTCAAATTCATATGCTGGAGTCCTAACCCTCCATACTTTAGAATGCGACCATATTCAGAGACAGGGTTTTTCAAGAGGTAATAAAAGCTAAAACCAGGTCATACCGCTGGACCCTAATCCAAGGTGACTGGTGTCTTTATGACAGACACAGAGGGAAGATATGGGAGAATACAGGGACAAGAGAGCCATCTACTAACCAAGGGGAAAGGCCTCAGAAAAATCCAGCCCTGCCGACATCTTGATCTTGGGCTTCTAGCCTCCAGGACAGTGAGGAAATAAGTCTCTATGGTTGAAACTCCCCAGCCTGTGACACTTTGTTATAGTGGTCCAATCAGACTAACACATTCCCTGTCTTACAGTTGACTTGTCTTGACTCAGAACGCATTTTTGACTACAAATCCTTATACAAAAACCACTGGCATTTTACATCAAGCCCCTCTCTGGCTGCATCTTTCACAATCTGTCCCTGCTTTCCACCCCTACCAGAGGCTCTCCTGACCTTCACATTTCACACACTCACTCACAGCACCCAGTCCCCTGGAGAGTCCTGCACTGTCCTCATTCTCTCTTGTTTATTTGGGGAGTTCTCTCTTCTCCTTCAAAACTCAGCTCAGAAGCATGAACTCTGAGTAGACTTCTTCCTTGGCCTCCCCTGTCCAATACTTAATCACTTCCTCTGCTATATTCTGAACATACCTATTACTTTCCCAAATACTGAGCTCCTCTATGGACTGTGTCTAACCCATCTTTGTAGGCCCAGCACCCAGCACAGACCCTGACACACAGCAAGTACTTAATAGATGCTTATTGAATTGAACATGTAATTGGATAGGTGTCATCAAATAAATTCACATTTTCACAAGCATTGTGTGTGCAGCAAACTCTGAAGTTGGAACACAAACATGGGTCTTTTCATTGGAAATTACATTGACACAGCATGTTTAACTACTTACCAGACACTTTCACTATTATCAATTATATATGGCAGGTACTGAAAGTGACCTTAGATTCTGGATCAAGCATCTTCGTTTGTAAAGGAGAAAACCAACTGAAGAAATTTTTTTTTATATTTTATTTATTTATTTGACAGACAGAGATCACAAATAGGCAGAGAGGCAGACAGAGAGAGGGGAAGGGAAGCAGGCTCCCCGCCCAGCAGAGAGCCCAATGCAGGGCTCGATCCCAGGACCCTGGGATCATGACCTGAGCCGAAGGCAGAGGCTTTAACCCACTGAGCCACCCAGGCGCCCTCTAACTGAAGAAATTTATCCAAAGTCCCATAGCCAGTCAAGTGGGAAAGTCTAGTCAAGAACTTGAACACAGATACTCTAACATCTGACCCAATGCTCTCCGACTTACCCAGATTCTCATCATTGTTTCAGGCCTAGGTCAGATCTCAGCTCCTTTGTGGAGCTCTTTCTGATTCCTCCACTCCACACTAATGTCCCCCTTCTCTGAAGTTACCATGAGTCAGACTTATGTTGGCTCTACATCTTGCTCTTACAAGTTCCATAAGTCCCTTTTAAGAACAAGTTCTAAAGCCCAGAAGACTTAGATCAAAATCCCAGGTCCTTATCCTCCAACACACACACACACACACACACACACACACACACACACACCTGCACACTGACCCAGAATCAACTTGGGTGTAGAATTCCATGAGAAGAGATTTCTGGGATGATGATCTCTCTATTCTGTCATTCTAATCCTGAACTAGTTCTTTTCTCCAGATGGGTAAATACAGGTTTTAATATGCCTCCCTCTGATGGAGCACAGCCCAACATTCTCAAAAGTAGAATCCATTGGAAAGAATATTCGAGTGCTCTTGGAAATTAACAACTTTCAGGTCTGTCTCTCCCACTTAAAAGTGGAGCAGCTGGCTAAGGCTTCTCTCTCCATGCATCTAGGCAAGTGTCCCATATTGGGAATTGATTCACAGGGGCAGTTCAAGTGGGGAATCTCCTGTTTTTCCCATTCCACCAACAAACCCACATCATATCTCTTACCCCAGAGACTTTCCAGATCATCCTATCCTCCAGGAACACTGAAGAACCCTGCTCTTGGAGGGAGGAGGTGAGGTATCCTTCTCATTGTTGTCCACCACTTTCTGAAAGAAGGAGTGAGAACCTGCAGGACAGATTCCATCTTTATGCAAGATTTCTTATAAAAATATATGCTCAGGGAAACAAGTTTGATTAATCAGTCCTTAATCAGTCCTTGATTAATCGTAACTTAAGCAATAAGAATTTTGCATGGGCAGTTCAACAACTAGATATATTTCTTTTCCAAGAACTCTATTTAGTATAGCTAGAAATAAATGTGAAAGTAGCTTGAAGTTTACATAGATAAATTGTCATTAGCTTTAAATAAACAAATATTAATTCTCTCATTCTTCCCTTAATATCTTGAGTGGAGGACAGGAATGATTACTGATGTTGCCTTCATACCTTTAGCATACACACACTTTATAGTGGACATTTGGCCCTCAAAAACCATCTGTTGGAGGAAAAAATATGAATAAATTGATCAATGAATTTTGTTAAGTTGCTCTTGCTTCTAGGATCTCTCTTTATCTTAATTTCATACTCATCACAAAACAATTTCCTAAGTTGTAGATCAACTGTTCTGAAATGCAGCACTTAGAATTTCCCTGGTGGATCCATGAGCAACACCAGTCTACTTATCCCAGTCTTAGCTTTGCTTCTGAGTGTGTTTGATGTTCGACATTACTAATCTGTTTTAAGACTTCTGGGCATAGGGGAGCCTGCGTGGGAAAGTCGGTTAAGTGACAGACTCTTGGTTTCAGCCCAAGTCATGATCTCAGGGTCTTGAGATTGAGCCCCCATGTGGGGCTCCATGCTCAGCAGAGAGTCTGCTTGGGATTCTCTCCCTCTGTCCCCTCCCCCAGAGTTTGCTCTATCTCTCTCTCAAATAAATAAATGTTAAAAAAAAAAAAAAAAGACTGATGGGTATTACTCCAATGATAATAATGATGAGTTAGCATTAATACAGCCTCAGATGCTATATGCCAGACTCTATCATGGCCATTATACATCTAGTATTGTATTTAATTTTCCATAAGCTCTGGAAGGTAGGTGATCTTGTTTTCTCCTTCTTAATCTTAAGGCCAAAGATGTTAAATTACTGACTGGAGAGTGAAAAAGCCCTCCCTTGAACTCAGAGATCTTATGTTTCCCCCCTCTCTCTCCTTCTCCTTCTCGCTCTCTCTTTGATTCTAAAATTTAAGCTCTTGTTCATTGTGCTATACCCATCTCAGTAACAGGGTAAAATATAGGTTCACAGAACATAATGTCCTAGGCATACAAAGTATATTCTGTATAGAACCATCTTCAAAAACCCTACACTTTCTGTGTAATTATTTAATAGCACTTATGGCCTTTGGCCAAGCCACTTACACTTCTTTGCCTACTTGCCGTTTTGATTCATGGTCCATGCTCATTTATTAGGAGGAACGTAATCTTGCCCTATAAACCCCAGTGATATATTAACTTAGCTCCTGTCCTCAGTATGGATCACCAGCTCATCTAATCCTAAGAACTCTATCTTCTAAAAAGAATTGCCAAACCCCATTATAAGGATATCCTCTGGTCTAAAGACATTATTAATTAATTCTGGAAAACACTCAAGAAATTTAAACCAGGACTTTGTAGGAAAAAGAATTGATGTTGTTGGTTAGTGAAATAAGTCAATCAGAGAAAGACAACTATCATATGATCTCCCTGATGATATGAGGAAGTGGAGATGCAACATGGGGGTTCGGGGGGGTAGGAAAAGACTAAATGAAACAAGATGGGATCAGGAGGGAGACAAACCATAAGTGACCGTTAATCTCACAAAACAAACTGAGGGTTGCTGGGGGGAAGGGAGGTCGGGAGAGGGGAGTGGGGTTATGGACATTGGGGAGGGTATGTGCTATGGTGAGTGCTGTGAAGTGTGTCAGCCTGACGATTCACTGACCTGTACCCCTGGGGATGAAAATACATTATATGTTTATTAAAAAATAAAAAAATTTTAAAAAATGTTTTATAGAATTCCCCTGAGGGAAAAAAAAAGAATTGATGTTGTGTCTCGTGGGTGACATCCATTTTAATGTGGTGAGTTTCCTTATTACATTCTTACTTGATCCCACACCAAGTAAGAAGTTCCAGATGAACTTCCAGGTGTCCTTGAAAGAAAGGGTTACAGAAACTTTCTGGTGTTTGTTGTTGTTCTTTTCCTCTCAGCATTATGTGCTTTCAAATACAGCAGACAAGGCTGATAAGCTTCGTTGTTATTGTACAGCATTGTTTTCATCATTGATTATCATTTCTCTGAAAGTGCTAAGTTCTAGAATTTAGAGAGAGAACTCTTAGTTGTGAATAGAGCAGTGACAAATCATAGAATATGCCAGTTGTTTTCCATTTTCTCTGACCAACTTTTCCTTGCTGAGAGCCAACTACTATCAGTGGACGAGTCTACAACTTCATATCCTGTCACCTTCCCAGATGAAATTAATTTCTGGTCTAGAAGCTGGTGGATAATAAAATGTCCTAAAGAGGACGTTTTTTTTAAAGGACATTTAAAAAAACAAAAGCAGATTTTTTTTTCTTAAAGGAATTGGAGGGACACCTGTGTGGTTCAGTCAGTTAAGTGTCTGCCTTTGGCTCAGGTCGTGACCTCAAGATCCTGGGATCAAGTCCCACATCAGGCTCCCTGTTCAGCAGGGAGTCTCCTCTCCCTCTCCCTCCAACCCTCTCCCCATCATGTTCTCTGTCTTTCTCTCTCTCAAATAAATAAATAAAATATTTTTTAAAAAAAGGAACTGGAATGTCAGTGGTCACTGAGAACTGACTGCCACAAAACAACAGGAATTGAACATTGGAGGGTGATGTTTCAAAAATGCACAGAAATCCCAGTTCTCCTGAGAGTGCTAAGATTGAATCTTCCAGATAAAATGAATTTTTCTAGAAATGCTCAAGCGTAAGAGAGAATTGTGATTAATATTCAAGGACCATAAAAATAGCACTGTCTTTTCTGCCTGGATTCTTTCTGAAATGCGTTGTTGTGTCAGATCCAGGTTGCTGGCTGCCCAAGCTGTATCCACACACACTGTAGCCTCAGGCTGGATCCCTGGGCACAATTACTTGCCCTCTTTCTCAGCACTGGAGGAGGGCAGGACTTGAACCGAAACAGAGGCCGCCCAGCCATGCAGGGCCCCGGGGGGCAAGTCCATCCTTCAAACACAGGAGAGACAGGCCAACAGAGACCCTGCTGGGGAACTGAGGGCCCCACCTCCTTGCAAATGCATGCCAGTGGAAGACCTCCATTTCTCTCCTTCCTCTCTGAAATCCCTTTATTGAACTATTACTCTTCATCCTCTAGATAAAAAGTCAAAATGAACAAAATGAAGGAACATTGGGAACATGACACACACTGTAGAATTTTATACAGTTCCGTAGTTTTAATTTCCCAACTTCCATTTTCAAAGCATATTCAAAACATGCTCCGTAACCTATTTCAGATCATTTCATAGACCAGTCGTTTGATATTAGGCACATAGCAGCCGGCAGGCAATTCATGGTGGGTCTCTTGCATCTCTGCACATCTTGCAAGCAGAGACATTGACTGTCCATTGTTCTGGGCTGCCTTTTAAAGGTTCTGTGTGCACCAAACAGCCTTGGGAAAGTGTCTCTTTCCAGAGAAAATGGCAAGAATGCTTACTGCTCATTAAAAGAGATGCTGCTTAAAAAAAAATAAAGTAAATAAAATAAAATAAAATAAGATACTGCTCATGAAGGAAAAAGAAACTTTAACTGTGTGTGGTGACTGATGTTAACTAGTTGTTGTGGTGATCATTCCTCAATATATACAAATATCAGCTCACTATGTTGTATACCTTGAACTCATATGTTGTATGTCAATTATATGTCCATTATTTTAAGTGTGAAAAAAACCCAACTCATCAAGATGAGTTGAGAAAAACTCCTCAGAAGGCCCTCCGGGGCTCCACAGGAGCCTAGTGAAGTGCAGTCATGGGAGATGGGGAGGGAACACAGGATCTGGGGCTTTCCTCTGAGCCTGCATCTTGCAGATTTTAGTTATTCATGTGTGATACCTTTTTCTTATTTAAACTTTATTTTATTTTTTCAGTGTTCCAAGATTCATTGTTTATGCACTATACCCAGTGCTCCATGCAATGCGTGCCCTCCTTAATACCCACCACCAGGCTCCCCCAACCTCCCACCCCCCTCCCCTCCAAAACCCTCAATTTGTTTCTCAGAGTCCACAGTCTCTCGTTGTTCATCTCCCCCTCCAATTTCCCCCAACTCACTTCTCCTCTCCATCTCCCGATGTCCTCCATGTTATTTGTTATGCTCCACAAATAAGTGAAACCATATGATAATTGACTCTCTCTGCTTGAATTTCACTCAGCATAATCTCTTCCAGTCCCGTCCATGTTGATACAAAAGTTGGGTATTCATCCTTTCTGATGGAGGCATCATACTCCATAGTGTATATGGACCACATCTTCCTTATCCATTCGTCCATTGAAGGGTATCTTGGCTCTTTCTACAGTTTGGCATGTGTGATATCTTTAAAACACTTTTATTATTTAAAAAAACAAGACATGGGCTCCCTTAGCTCCAGGGCCTTCCCTGTAGGGAAACGTCCAGGCATCTGTTTGGCCCCATCTGCACTGCCCCCTTCCAACTTGAGCAGGGGAACCAAGGCTCATGCCTCTTGCTGGGCCGCCCCTCACCCCTCACTCCTCTTGGGCCCTTGCTGGTCCTCCCTTTCACCTCCTACCAGTACCCAGGAAACCTGCAGGCTGACTCGATAGGGTAAAATCTCAGACCTTTCATTGTTCCTGGCAATAGCCTGGCAGATGGGATGCAGGATCTGCTAGATAAATTGTGGCCTTCTTGCGTCAGCTGCCCTCCTGCGAGTCCTGGCGGGGGCTGCTATTTCTAGGGTCTGCTTCCCGGTCAGCCTCCCAGTATGGTTCTTTCCTCTCCTCCCTGCCCTGCAGGCCGGTCCTTTGGGTCTTTTGAGTTGAGGAAGACCATTGCTTCTTGAATCCCTCAAGTTTCATGTACTTTGCAGAATCTCTTGCCTCCTACAGGCTTCTCAGGCTTTGCCTATTGGAAGTCTTATCATCGTGTGTAGTGCCATCCACATCTGGTGCCTGAAGAGTCTTTCCTCTGGTTTTCAGCTACTCTGCCTTCCATGTGGCCTGTTCTTCTCCCGCAGATCCAGGAGGAACATTCCAGTTAGACATGCCACCGGAGGCCCGTGGTGTCATGATAGGAGCAAGCCTGTGGGTCAAAGGCTGTTCTCCCCCTGCTACAGCTTGCATTAAACACTGTCCCTTACTTTCCTTGTCCTCTGTATTATTTGCTGCCTAATATGTCTTTCCTGTTGGCCCATAAGCAATTTGAAGAGCAGGATGTTACGCTCCTTTATACATACCCCTCACAAACTAGTGATTTTACAAATAATAGTTACTAATTAAAGGCAGTATGAATCTTATACATAAAATTAGTACAGGCATATAAAGTCATGAATATCTTTGACCTTCACAAGGGAAAGAGGAGGGCCATTCTGCCACATAGGGCTTTTTGTCTCCCTCACCCTTCCTCGCATCGCTGTTGCAATTTTTATCTCCCCTGCTGCACACACTACTTTGGCAAGAGCTAGAGAAGACGGCTTGGTGCCCTAGGCACTGTTCTGAAAATGACTCAGAAACAGGAGTGGAGTTACCAATGAGCATGTTGGGAGGTCTGAGCAGCACTAGAGAAAGTCTGATGGTTGTTGGAGGAAAGCAGGGAGTCAAGCCTGGCTGGGGGTCCCCAGGGAAGAGCTCTCAACCCAACACACGTGGGTATGCAGACAGCGGGACAGACTTTAAGTGACGAAGAAGCCTCCAGGGTCATGTTAAATTTCTGTGGGTCAAGGGCAACGGGACCATTGCAGACAAAGGAAGGCCTTACTTAATCTAGCTTTTAGAAAGTTTCTCTAGGGCTGCTCAGGGCAGAAGAATGACCCTGGAGGGGAGCGTTTCAGGAAACCCAAGTGCCCTCTGGTCTGCTCCCACCCTTTCCCTGCTCTTGGCCTTCCAAGTAGGTTCTCTAGGCCAACCAAGCCCAAGCCCTGCTTCCCTGCCTTCTCTCCAAGAGAGTGTCATTCTGCAAGAGAGAAGGCAGGCCCCGGGAGAGCAGCTGTTCCTTCCCCTGCACCATTTCCCATGTGTTGGAGATGAAGACACAGGGAGTGCACGGCCTCTTCATTTTATTTTCTGATGTGCCTGGCACAAATGCCAAAGACAGCTACAAGTAATTGCTCTCCAAGCTCCAGTGAACTAGAACATCTTCATTTAAATCATGTATGGCCTGGAATTTTTTTAAAGAAGAGAAAGATGACTTTATGTGTTGCTAGGCAGCCGGGCGCTCGGGAACTCAGACGTACACGCGGCTTCGCAGAATCTCAGCAGGAAGGCTCACTGTCCTCCTCACAAAGCTCTCCTTGTGCAATACTCGCAAGCTTCCACCGCATCCCAAAATAAAAGCTCCTCTTGTAGTTAACTACCCACCACTCGCACGCCCCATGAACCAGTGATAAACCAGATGATCTGTGTTACCCGCTCTCCAAGCCCACTGACGGGCGAGATGCGGCCCAGTCTTTGCGCAACATTCTGGTGAAAGTATGGGAAGAAATAGCTTTTTAAAGCGTTTTGCTTCTTGTCTTATGTGCACATGGAGAAATTTTGGAAAATGCAGAGAAGCATAAAACAATTAATAAAAAAATTATGATCCCACAACTCAGAAAAATCAATGGTAATTATGGTGATGTTTCCTTCTACAAAGATACATAGCAAAATTGACATCACTAAATACTCAGGATTTAACACAATGCCTAAAAAAATAGTTGGTGCTTGCACCCAGAAAATAATTTTTTTAAAGGTTTTATTTATTTATTTGACAGAGAGAGATATCACAAGTAGGCAGAGAGGCAGGCAGAGAGAGAGGGGGAAGCAGGCTCCCTGCTGAGCAGAGAGCCCGATGCGGGGCTCGATCCCAGGACCCTGAGATCATGACCTGAGCCGAAGGCAGAGGCTTAACCCACTGAGCCACCCAGGCACCCCACCAGAAAATAATTTTAATGAATGATTTTATGTCAGTTTTTTCAATGAATATTGTATATAGGAGTATTTTTATGCTATTAAAGATTTTTAATGTTTGGTTAATATTTTGTCATATATATGTATTATAAATCATCTACTTTCATCTTGTCTACTCTTATTAGGTATTTAATTTTTTCCTAAATTTTAGCTAGTTTAAACAATGCTGTTATGAAAAGCCTTTACATAATTTTCTGCCCATTTTCTAGATTTCTTTAGAATGGATTCCTAAAAGTAGAGTTATTTGACCAAAAGGCATGAATTGTTTTTAATTTCTCAATAGTAAATCAAGGTGTTTTCAAAAACCTTGGTAATAATTTATGTTTCCATGACAGGTTATGATCATTCCTGTCCCATTGCACTTTAATTAGGATATTAATTAGTATATTGCCATTTTTTTAATCTGTCAATTTTGTCGACATTTTATTTTATAAAGATATAATTTGCTATTGGAAATCGATACCTTATTTTGACTTGATACTAAATATTTTTTTACAGTTTGTGGCCGTTTACATTTATTTCTTTGTGAATGGTGAATTAACAGCCTTCAGGGACTCCTCCTCTCCTAGGGAGGGGACCACACAGAGGCATGGACACCGAGGGTCAGGGATTACTGAGCCACCTTCAAGCTTGTCTGTCACAGTCAGCTCAAAGTAAGCTTGAGATTTACTGAGGCTTTAGGAGTCCTTGAATAGTCTAGCTCGAGAGATAAATGTGCTGCCATCTAAAAAGTCAAGAGGAAGGATTTGTTTTCAGAAACTTGTCACATGCTTGGTGCTCCCCATTCCACCATCCCTATGATTGGAACAGGGACACAAAGGGTTTTCTCACTTTCCACCAAGTGAGAGTGAGAGCTCCATGCACAGCACTCCAAGAACTTGACATGTGTCTCCTGGTGTTTGGAGAGCGCAGGTTCTGAGAAGTGAATCTTACCAATGAGATGGGGCCATGGGGAGATGTCCTGGCTCCTGCCCTAGACAACCACTTGGAGAGGTGATGGAAGAGGTGGAAAGGGTGGCTGCCAGATGCCCAGGACTGAGAGAGAATTGAAGTGCTTCCAGAGGAAAACCATGGCATGTGCTAAGAACCTCCCATCTGAGAGTTCCCCAAGAAAGAGACAATCAGCACTGGAGACAGAGAATCAGCACAGCTGGCTGGTAATCATCCCTGCCAGCCAGTAAAACTAGTCCTCGTCCCCATCTCTTCTCCATCACCCCTTTAGCCCCAGCAGAGCCAGAGCACAGGGTAAATCAAAGCATAGAGGAGCAAGATCCCGAGCAGCCAGAAGCCTATGGCTTTCTCTGTCTCTATTAATGTAACTCTCTGGTTGGTCCTGGTTGAGAGAGAAGACAAGATATAATTGTAAATGAAACTTCCAATTTTAAGTGAACACTACATTGGATGTTATAATAAGATGAGAGTGTTCTTGTCATTAAAGTAACCAAAATGCATTTTTAAAAACCCAAAGGTAACTAGAAACTTCCAAAACCTTCCCATGTTTTCATCCAAGGGATAGAAAAGAAAGGGTCCTCAAGGCCAGGGGTCAAAGGTCAACAGTGAGGAAGACTAAGGTTATTTTCAGCCTGTGCTCTATCAAGTTGACTTCAGTCAAGTATGTGGCAAAAGGAGAACCCCAGGCATTTCTCTCCCTTTTAAAAAACAGTTCATAGCTATTCTAATCTGTTTCTTTTTCTAGATTAAATTTCTTATAAAATTCCTAATTAGGATTTTTATTAGAGTAGGCCAGGACTTTTAATTAGAGAGAATTTACTTCTCTACAATATACATGTTACCATTGGGAATACTGTATCTCTCCTTTTAGTCAATTATTTTTGGATCCCAGTAAAATTTAATATTAGTCATCCTCATTATGTCCTACACAATTTTTGTTGGCATTAATCCCATGATTTTTATGGTTTATTTACATTAATATTTCTGTTGTTGCTACTACTGATGCAAAATTGGCTATTGAGTTTTGAATTAAATATAGCAATTTATACATTTAAATTGTGACCAACCACTTTACTAAATTTACATTAATTTTAAGAATGCTTTAGTTGAGTATTCATCCTCTCTGATGGAGGCATAATACTCCATTGTATATATGGACCATATCTTCTTTATCCATTCGTCTATTGAAGGGCATCTTGGTTCTTTCCACAGTTTGGTTACTGTGGCCATTGCTGCTATGATCACTGGGGTACAGATGGCCCTTCTTTTCACTACATCTGTATCTTTGGGGTAAATACCCAGTAGTGCAATTGCAGGGTCATAGGGTAACTCTATTTTTAATTTCTTAAGGAATCTCCACATCGTTTTCCAAAGCGACTGCACCAACTTGCATTCCCACCAACAGTGTAAGAGGGTTCCCCTTTCTCCACATCCTCTCCAACACATGTTGTTTACTGTCTTTTTGATTTTGGCCATTCAAACTGGTGCAAGGTGGTATCTCAATGTGGTTTTGATTTGAACCTCCCTGATGGCTAATGATGAACATTTTTCATGTGTCTGTGAGCCATTTGTATGTCTTCATGGAGAAGTGTCTGCTCATGTCTTCAGCCCATTTTTTGACGTGATTATCTATTTTGTGTGTGTTGAGTTTGAGGAGTTCTTTATAGATCTTGGATATCAGCCCTTTGTCTGTAGTGGCATTTGCAAATATCTTCTTCCATTCTGTGGGTTGCCTCTTTGTTTTGTTGACTGTTTCCTTTGCTGTGCAGAAGCTTTTGATCTTGATGAAGTCCCAAAAGTTCATTTTCACTTTTGTTTCCTTTGCCTTTGGAGACATGTCTTGAAAGAAGTTGCTGTGGCCAATATTGAAGAGGTTACCGCTTATGTTCTCTTATAGGATTTTGATAGATTCCTGTCTCACGTTGAGGTCTTTTATCCATTTTGAGTTTATCTTTGTGTATAGTGTAAGAGAATGGTTGAGTTTCATTCTTCTACATATAGCTGTCCAATTTTCCCACACCATTTATTGAAGAGACTGTCTAATTTCCAATGTATATTTTGCTACTGATCTTTGTGTGAAAGCGTCTAGTTTCCCACTATTAAGTATAAATTTGGAAGTAGGCTTCTTGTAGATATTTTTTTGCCAAGTTGAACTGTTACCTCTAATCCTAGTATGTTAAGAGCTCTAATTTTGAGTGGGTACAATGTCTCTTTAGCTATTTGTTAATATGGGCATGTGATTATTTTTTTATTTAGTCTTCTGATATAATGAATTGCATTAAATGATTTTGGAATGTTCAATCTCACATAACTGGAATAAATCTATTTAATTGTGATGTATAATTCTTTTTATACATTGTTGCATTCAATTTGTAGTATTTTTTGAGGATGTTTGCATCTATGTTCATAAGAGACACTGATGTGTCATTTTTTATATCATTGTTGGAATTATAATAGGGTAATGATATCATAGAAGGAATCAGAAGTATTCCAATTCTTTTTATGCCCTGAAAGCAACTGCAGGTAATTAATTTAATCTGTTCTTTCAAAGCTTAATAAAACTCACCAGTGAACCCCCCCAAAAAAAGAATGCTTTAGTTGATTATTTTGCATTTCATGGGTTTGTAGTTAAACTGTCTGCAAATAAGAGTAGATATGTCTTCTCACTTACAGTTTTTGTTTCTGTTTTGCGTTTTACTGCATTTAAAAAAAATAGAAAAACATCAGAGAAGATATGGATCAGATAGGTCATGTTCTTTATTTTAACTGTATTTTTTTCTAGTGTTTTAACCTTGAGAATGATGTTGGCTATTGTCTTTAGAAATATTTCCTTTGTGTGTTAAGGAAGTAAAATGTTATTCCTAGTTTTATAAAAATTAGGTCAAGAATGGCTATCTAAACTTTTTTGTCAAAGGCCTTCAGTTAAAGTTATTTAAAGGCCTCCAGTGAAAAACCTTTCTACACCCAAAATAGCACCTCCTTCCAGTGTTTAAACACTCTGGTTTATGCATAATTTAAACTTCATATTATAATTTCAGTCTATATGTTTCTGTTTTGCCTGAAATAAAGATACAAAACATTGTCAGCTTTTACAGATTTTTAAGGCCCACATAGAACTAATAAATTGGCCAACAGGACTCCTAGTCACTGGAATTATATATATGTTCACTTTTCAGAAGAGGAGAAATGATAGATTTTTAAAAATTCCATAGTCATATTAATAGCAGTTAACATTTTCAGCACTTTTTATTTAAAAAAGTGCATTTATTAAAGAATAAGGTACCAGCAGGAACCCATGTATGTTCACTGAGAATAACACATATCAAATTAGCAACTTTTTTATAAAGTTATAAAATGAGGAATATATGGTAGACAGAGTGAATCTGGTTTTCATAAATTCATTTACCTAGTAAGGCCTCTCTTGATGTTCTTCTTGGTAAAATGGAAAAATATAGATTGTAGTACAGCTTTGCAGCTATTTGAAGTTGAGTTCTAAACAGTGGTTCTGTGCTCCTAAGAGGAATTATCAGGAGAGGCTCTTAATCCTTCCCATTAAATATTTCTCAGTTATTGCGATGAAAGTATAGGAAGCCATGCATGCCAAATTCCAAAATGTCACAAAGCTGCAAAAGAGAAGAAATCAAAAGGCCAAAACCAAATAAATTCATGAATAACTTAAATGATATTAATAACTTGAAACATAAGGTCAAAATCTAAAGCAAAACAAATCTTAGAAAAATGAGTACACCCAAGTGACAGGTGTACGAGTATCACACAAGTAGCAGAACGTGAAACAACTGGCTTGGCAGCTGTTTACACCAACAGCATCAAGAGCAAATTATTTTTTATACATTTATTTGCTTATTTTAGAGACAGAGCATGGAACAGAGGGAGAGGGAGAGAGAGAATCTCACAAGCAGATTCTGTGTTGAGCACGGAACCCGACAAGGGGCTCTATCTTAGGACCCCGAGATCGAGACCTGAACCGAAACCAAGAGTTGGACTCTCAACTGAGTGCCGTACTCAGGTGTGCCCCTCACCACCTCAAGCACCTTCAAATGTGAGACTTTTGGTCAACATTAGAGTGGCTTGAGGTGGTGTCTCAGGCTGGCTCCCAGACAGTGGAGCTTAGACACCAGAATGGGTTTCAGGAGTGACCTTGGAATCAACACTTGTGGAAGGGCAAGGAAAGAAGCAGGAGCAGGTGAAGGGAAAAGCCAAACTGACAAAGGCCCTGTAATGGCCTTGGCTAAGCTCATGAGGAGCTTTAGAACCAGAACAGCTCTTCAGAAGTGTCCCAAGTTGGTGCAAGGTGGCCCAGCCTCTGCAATCCCACATTAATCAATCCCTGGATATGGGCCACCCAGGGAAAGGGGCACGACCTTGGACAAGGTGGCTCTCTGCAGCTGAGGCAAACCCTGAAGGGGCTGACAGCTGAAGACTATCGACATACAACACTGACAGCAGCTGGGTCAACAAATCCTTCAGGGAAGGGGTTTCTGGGCCATGAATCACAGTGTCCACCACAGTGGGAAACCCCAGTGTCTGCTCCAAGCCAGTAAGAAATGCTGGGGAGAATGTATTTTATGTTTTTAATACATAGTGAAACATAAAAAAGCAAGAAAGGGTGCCGAAAGTGAAGAAGGAACTGACAGGCAAATTCTAAAAACCAGATACATGCCTTAGGGGGACATGGTTTTAAGCTCACTGAGGAGAAAATTAGAGCGCTAGGCTCTATTTCCAGTCATCTACCAGAAGAGAGAACCGCAAACTCCTATCTTGAGTGTTTGGTGCGAATCTGTATTATCCTCAAGGTGAAAGAACCCTAAAAGGAGATATTGACATAAAAATGAATCTAAAAATGGTTCTGTGCATAGAGCCTCGACTGAGACAAATTAAAAACACTCCGTGGATGTCCCCACCCTCAGCATACCTAAGGCTCCAATGGTCAACAGTGCCAGGCAGGGGTGAGCTCACGTGCACAATGAAGACAGTACAGGTAAAAACCTTTAAGTGCCAGAATCTACAACTTAGAGCATCCCGAAAGAGACTTCAAGATACATGTGCTCGAATGGTCAGAGAAATAGAGGTCAGAGAAAAAGCAGATCACCTGGAGAAAATAACAAATAGAAATTGTAGAAACGATGAGTACAGGCATTGAAATTTTTTCTGAAAAGGTCAACTGATGACCCACTCACCACACCATTAGAGAGAAAAAGGATTAAATTGGAAAACTGATATGCACAGTTTACTGGAATGCAGCCCAGAAGGATAAGAAATGGAAAATTATGAAACTGTCTACTCTGTTCAATTATTTTTTTAAAGATTTTATTTATTTGACAGAGAGAGAGAGAGATCACAAGTAGGCAGAGAGACAGGCGGGGTGGGGGGGGGGAGCAGGCTCTCTGCTCAGCAGGGAGCCCGATGCGGGGCTCCATCCCAGGACCCTGAGACCATGACCTGAGCTGAAGGCAGAGGCTTAACCCACTGAGCCACCCAGGGGCCCCTTCTCTGTTCAATTATTAAATACCTAGTCTGTACCAGCTGTTGTGCTAGACATGAGGAACACCACAGTGAATCAGGAGTCACAGTGACTCAGGAGGTTTATGTCGGTGTCACCAAAACATGCTCTGCACTTTTCTGATCTATGGCCCTTACAAAATAAAGTCAAGAAAGTAAATGATGAAAAGCAAGAAGAGCTACCTGGTAACGTGGTCTGGGGCTCCGTCAACATAGTGAGGAAGAATTTGTCCCACTCTGCTTTGTTACTGGTTAACCAGATCTGGAACAATGTACTCTTTCTGGACCCACAGTTTAAAGCTGGATGTTGACAAATTACGGAGATTCCAGACACGGGAGACAAAAGTGTCGAACATCCTAGAACATACGTCATTTAAGAGAAAGTTGAAGCGTTCTCCAGCCAGGGAAGAAGAGCACACACGGGTGCCAAATCCTGCACAACGTTCCAGCCCCAAAGTATGATCCAGCTTAAGGCTTCCATGGCAGGAATAAACCATTTACCTCTTTCTTTCCTCCAGTTCCACAGCTAAACTATAGTTCCAGTTTTTCCTTGGGTTAAGTGAGGTCATGTGATCAAGTTCTAGCCAGTAGACTGGAACTAGAAGCCCCGCAGGCTCCTTCTGAAGCCTGGGCCAGAAAAGCCTCATCTGCACATCCACGTGGGCCCTTTCACTGTCTGTGGACTCCGCGCAGAACACGGGGCCCTTGGAAACAACGTTCAAGGTCGTAAAGCCACAGTGTGGAAGGAGCCAGGGTCCCTGAGTAACTGCACGCAAGAAAGCTTCCCCCAATTAGGCATGTTTATTTCCAACCTGACATGATTGAGAATTAGCCTACTTGAGCATTATGCATTTTGCTTTTACTTATTTTTTTGCAGTACTAGCTCACATTACCTTAACTAATACCGTTTCTTTAAATAGGATTCCCATCCAATTTTCACTCCCAATCCCTGCCTGCTTCATTCTAATGGAATTCTATTTATGGCAATTCTGTGTCCTCTTGGGAAGCGCTCTTTCAGGGAGAGAGCTTTGCCTCTACCTTAAATTGTTTTTGTCGCAGAGCTTGGTGTATCATCTTGTCACTGCTCCAGATTCTCTCAAGGAAAGGGAGGTTTTTACTTGTTCTTCTCCTCCAGAAATTAACTCAGACCTCTGCTCCTCAGCCAGACTGAATGACTTGAAACCTGGGACTCCTTCACATTCATATGCATATCCTTAAGACCTATCACAATGCTAGGCATGTGGCAGGTAATTTTCGATTAAATCAATAATCAAACAATAGAGGAGCATCACAAATGTGAAGCTATGTCTGTGATCTCTGGTTCTTCGTGAGAAAACTAAACAGAGAATTAGCTAACAAAAAGAACACAGAGAGCTATGTACATGAACCTATATAAAACTATTTCAGTGCAGATTACACACATCTATGTGTATGTTTGTATACAGAAGAAAACAGGTTGATTTCAAATCAGTTATATCTATGTATAAAACCAACAGCCTCTTTTGTTTTTGTTCTTTTTACACGATCAAGGAAACCTGACTGTGTAGCTATTTTTTAAAATGCACTCAAGGCTCCCCCAAGCAAATGGTCTCCCGCTAAATTAGTAAATGAGTAATGGTAATGAGATTACTCTGAGAATAGCACATGTCAGAAAGCTGTAGTGCTTGCAAACACAAAACCAGCAACCAATCCTTTTAGGAAATCTTACTCTGCTATTGCACAAGCACGTCTATCCAGCTCAAGGCCAAATATCTAATAGATCTCTGACTTTTATGAACAGAAGTAAAAATTTGGACAATGCTCAAGGGCAATGCATTCTTACCTTTCTCTGGGATCTATGCTGGGAACAGAAATAAGAGAATGAGAAGAAATATGGTGTCTTCCTTGTTTTGAAAGACAAAGAGAAAAAGGCAGTGCTTGCAAAATAAAAAGTGTCTAATTATGGTGCCAGCCAGTGCTGTAAAAACCTAAACCCGCTCCTCTTTGGGCCTCTTGCCCCTCTCCTTCTGTGTCACGTGATGCAATAGCTATGAACTCCTGGGTCTGCCTTCTCCTTGCGTGAGATTTATGAGGACAGGAATCATTGTTTACCGCACATTTGATCCCAGGGACCTGGGCCATCTGAGGCTTTAGTAAATGTTTATCAAATAATCTTGGATATTCCTAAAAGCACTAAGTCAATTGTGATAAACTCTCCTGTGGTTAAGGGTAGACTTGCAAGAACAGAGCACAAAAATAATCAATAGCCACACACCCGCTTTTCTGGCCAGAATATCAATTCCGTAAAAACAGGAAGTCGGTCTTACTCATGGCAGTAACCCCAACATGCACCCTGTAAGCATTTGTTCAGTAAATGTATGGCCTCCCTCATAATCCTTCGAGAAAATTCCACTCAATAACATAGCGTTATCATGATGAGTCCCTGACATTATCAATCCCCGAGTCAACTCTGTTTACTCAAAGTTGGAACACTGCAGTATCTTCACTATCTATAGATGCCGTAAAGATGACTGTAAATGTCACAGCATAGAACAGCCTTCACTCTCACACAGCTCCATGGGTCCCATGTCCAGCTGGGCTCAGAGCCTCTGCTGAAATCAATGTGTCAGCCAGGCTGGAGGCTCTGGGGGGAATCCACGTCCAGGCCCATTGAGGTTGGTGGCAGAATCCAGTTCCATGTGGTAGTAAGACTGAGTCCTCGTTTCCTTGCTGGTGGTTGACCAGGGGTCACACTCAGCTTCTAAAGCCAGCCTCAGTCCCTGGTTCGTAAACCCCTCTGACTTCAAAGCCAACAGTGACAAGTCCTTACACCTAGATCTCTTTAGGTTCTCTGTCTGCCCGATGTCTCCTGCCTTCTTCTTTTGCCACATCTTTGCCTTACTTTTCTGCTTTTAAGGGTTCATGTGGTCACAGTGGGCCTCTCATAATTGCCTGTCTTAATCCACATGGGCTGCTATAGTCAAACCATCCTCGACTGAGAGGCACAAACAACGAATATTCATTTCTTGCATTTCTGGAGGCTGGAAAACTTAAGATCAAGGCCCCGGGAGACGCCATGTCTGGGGTGGATCGGCTTCCTGGTTCACAGACAGCAGTCCTCTGGCTGTGTCCCCACTAGGGCAGAAAGGGTGAAGGTGCTCTCTGGGGTCTCTTTTGTAATGTCACTAATCCCATCATGAGGGCCCCATTCTTGTGACCTCATCACCGCCCAAAGACCTCCCTCTAACAGCCATCACTCTGAGCAGTAGGATTTCAAATTGTGAATTTTGGGGAGCACATTTAGTTCATAAAACTCCGCATTTTAAGGTTGGGGGCCTTAATGATCAGGAACCTTAATTCTAACTGCAGAATCCCTTCACAACAGTACTGAGATCAGTGTTTGAATGTGATGGGAATTTGGGAGGACATCTTTAGAACTCTAAGACGCTGGGAGTGAGCAAGCAAAGAAAATCCTGCAGGGGCTCCTGCCTGACTCACTCAGTAGAACATGTGACTCTTCGATCTCAGGGTTGCAAGTTCAAGCCCCATGTTGGACGTAGAAATTACTTAAAAGAAAAGAAAATGCCACAGACAGAAGCCAGTGTGTATGTAACCTCATCTCAGAAGCAACTTCTTGTTTCTTCTGTCATTTTCTATTTGTTACAAGTAAGTCGGTGAGCCCAGCCCCTGCTCAAGGATAGGGGACACACAAGCCTTGAGTACTAGTAGGCAGGGATCATTGGGGATCGTCTTGGAGGCTGCTTACCACAGAAGGGGAAAGTAATTACACTTTATTACGGTGCAGCTGTTAAGAGCACTTGTATAATCATAATAATGTGAATACCGAACATACTGGATAATGTCAATAAATTTATCAATATTATACTAAGAGGAAAAGGTTATACAGTAGATAAATGTGTTTGGTGGGAGCAGAGGGTTGAAAGAAAGCTAAGTCCTCATAGTCAATCATGAGGAGTCAATATAAAATAGGTTTAAATTGCAGATCAAGACAAAGCAATAAGTCTGTTATTTAAAGACAAGAGGGTGAAATGCCAAATAATCAGGTGAAAGAAATGAAAGTGCCTCTGGGATTGTGAATGTGAGCACGAGGGGCTACTCACAGAGAAGCCCTCTAGGCCCCCTTGACTCTACATGTGTGTATATCACTTCGACTGAAAGAATGGGAACCAGGGGTGGGGGTGATGAGAACAAGAAATGAGCATGCAGAACTTTCTCACAGAAGATTATGAAATTACTTGTATCCGGTGAAAACAATGTAATGCATCGGTAGCTAAGATGGAAAATCTTGGGCCCAAGCAACACTAACCAGGATGCGGAGAATGAAAAGACATGCTGTCCAACCTGGTGGAGTGCCCGCATCTGCCCCACTGCACGCTGAGGCCAGCCCGCCCCACCCTTGAGGCCTGTGACAGGTGGCCAAAAGTACACCCCAGAACCTGCCCCTGTTTTCCACCACCCTCGTTTTCCCAGTCTGCCTCAGCTGCTGCCTGAGGCTTGGTTTTATTTCTAGATATCAGCCCCACTTTTGACTTTGGAATTATTTTTATGTTAATTTTATAGCTTTGGGTTATTGGAGAGACACTTAAGTCTGTTCCTGAGCCAAGCCCCTCACCACGGTAGGACTTGCTCTTCTGCAGAAATGCACTCCAACCACATCTCCTGGCTGCCTCCTCCCTGGGATTCATGTCTCATCCAAATGTTTCCTTCTCAGAGGCTTTCCCTGACCACCCGCACTTAAGGTGCACTCTGCCACAGCTCCCATCCACATTTTTCACCTCTTCCCATCTCGTTTTATTCATAGCATTTGTCAGATAGTGAAATGGCCTTGTTCACTACTTTTGCCTTTTTGTTTTACTTCCCATGGCATCCCTGAAGCCCACAACAAGTATCTTGTATCTACTAGTAACCCAATAGATAATTGTTGAATGGAAAAATGAGTTGTGTAGTATATTCATTAGTTTTTTCTGCAATAATGGGATCTAACAAATCATCCTAAAATTCAATGTCTTAAAATAATGAGCATTCCTTTCTTACTCATGGATCTGTGGGTTTGCTTGAGTTCAGCTTGAGTTTTGCTTGATCTTGGATGAGCTTGGCTGGGCTTGGCTCCAAGCTGGGGTTTGTGCACCGTGTGATTCCTCATTCTTCTTGGACTAGAGGCTACCTACACCACTGGGAAACAAGAAGGCGAGCAAAATCATGCCATGCTTCTTGAAGCTTTAGCTGTGATTGGCACCCTATTACTTCTAGACACATTGCACTGGTCACAGCCAGTCCCATGAGCAACTCAACATCAAGGAAGTGGGAAAGTAGACTCTACTTCAACGAGGTGGGAAAGTAGACTGTGCCTGCTATTATTTCGGATTATGACACTAAAAAACAAATATACAGATAGGAATATCTGTATTATTGCTGCCCACTAAGTATTAAGCATGTCACAGAATATTAAAGCTGTAAGGAATTTGATCTTGTCCAGCCACTTCATTTTGCCGAAGAGAAAACAGACCCAGAGAAAGGAGAGCAAGAGAACACCTTGAGTTCTATTGCAAAGGGGTAGACCTTTAATCCAAGGAAAGGGGGGGTGAAGGATTAAGATTAATGATTCAATCTGATCTGAATGAACAAATACAAGAATGAATTGGACTGACAACGGTGAGCCAGCAGAGAGAGAAACTGCAGATGCAGATGTGAAAGCAAAGTCTTGGAGAAGGCAGGGGATGATACAATCAAATGTGCCAAAGGAAGGTAGACCTTGGAAAGGAAGGATCCTGCCAGAGGAAGGAGAGAATGGGTATATGTATAGGCATATTCCTAGGTCTTTTTTTTTTTTAGATTTTATTTATTTATTTGACAGACAGAGATCACAAGTAGGCAGAGAGGCAGGCAGAGAGAGAGGAGGAAGCAGGCTCCCCGCCGAGCAGAGAGCCCGACTCGGGGCTTGATCCCAGGACCCTGAGATCATGACCCGAGTTGAAGGCAGAGGCTCAACCCGCTGAGCCATCCAGGCTCCCCATATTCCTAGGTCTTACGGAAGGAAAAACAAGAGTTAGAAGAGTTCAGGTCTGTGACGTAGAGTACAACACTTGACTGCGTACTGTCCCATAATGTGCCAGCAATAACATTGTCAGATACAAGGTCATTGGCAATGGGTTCCCAGATCCCAGAACCCCCAACCAGCTGGCTGCTCCACTTCACAGCATTGTGGGAGGGTGTTACAGTCTGTAGGACATCAACCTGTACTCAGCACAAAGTCCTTGAGTGTAAGCATCATTTCACTGGTGTGACCTCATTTTCTGCACTGAAGTAGGTGTTGGAGTCATTTGCTCAGAGTGAAGGCAGCAAGGGTTGGAAATGTGGCTTCTGGTAAATGATGAAGATTTGGAATCCAATCTAAGAGAAATGGGGGAAAGTGACCAAAATCACCTAAAGAATTGACCACCAACAGAGGGCTGCTGCACCAAGATGAGCCCATGAATCGAAGCAGTGTCCATGCGCATGGTTGGATGACTTCCTCTAGCACTCCCCCCTTGAGTCATTTACAGAGTGCTTTCCGAAGGCCAAAAGAAACAGTTCCTAGTTCCAAATAGATTATCATCTAATCAATACATCTATAAAATGACTTAATGACTAGGGAAAGGGCTCTGTTATAATTCAGAACCTAAAACTAAAGACTAAAGCATGGATTCATGCAAATGTAACCTTTCCATCTCATCTGCCTGCACCAAATGTCACTGCCATTTGATTTCCTAATAAATTACAGACATATACCATGTTGAAATGCAAAGTTTAATGAAGTCAATAAAATATAAGCATAAAGCAGTAGAATTTAAACTCTATTCCTGTCCTTTACTATCTGAGAGATACATGTTATTTCCCTTGAGATAATATTTTCGCAAACACACTTAGAAGAGTTTCAGCAGCGCTATTCCAAAAGGACCCCTTCTGACCACCAGTATTTATGATAAGCACACATCTATACGTAGAAACATCTACGTCGTCGCTGCTGCTTAACTAAATGTCAGTATCACAGAATAAGGGACCTGTAAAGAGCTTTGCTCTAGTCCAACCATCTCATTTATAGAAGAGACAGAAGACACGAGGAAATGAAATGAATTCTTTTTCAGAGGGTACACAACAAATTAGAGGCACAACAGAAATGAATCTCAAATGTCCTTTTTTCCCCCACTCTGGGGGCATTCTGTGGCACCAGCTGGTTCCTAGCCCGTGCTTGGCACTCTAACCACAAAAGTGTTGCAGGTTGCCAACAAAGAAAGAAAAGAAAGGCCCGGAGGATTGGTTGTGCACACTGTCATTCTCTGTTCACGCCATCGGAGCCCGCGGGGAGCAGCCCCATCACACAGTCTGCTGTGCCAAGTGCATGGTCCCCGCCAGACCAACCCTCTGGAGGATCAACGGAAGCAGGGTCATCTGCTGCTCAAAGAGGCTTTCTGGCGAACAGGATGTATCCCTGCTAAAAACTTGAGTGACTATGGTCAGTGTGGGGGGGGAACAAAGTGTCGTTTGCCATACTTTGGAAACTTTCTGAAGTCACTCAGTACTTAGCTGCAAGACAGGCAGCACGCTGGGAAGAATATAACCATCCAGCCCATCTTCACAACAGGGACGCAATGCGGTGAAGGGACACTAGTGGGCTCTTTATCTGATTTCCAACCTCTGCAAACCTCCTGTCTGCTGCTACAATAAAATATTACAGATTAAGTAGCTTATAACAGAAACTTACTTCTCACAGTTCTGGAGGCTGGGAGATCCAGGAACATGGCCCCAGCAGACTTGACTGGTAAAAGGCCCACTTTCTAGTTCATGAACAGCACCTTCTTGCTGTGTCTTCACGCGATGGGAGGGGAGCAAGTTTCTGTCTACTAGTTCACCATGTTCCAGACTCATGCCTATTCCCCTCCCCAAGGCTCCACCTCCTAGTACCCTCGCATTGGGTGTTAGGATTTCAACATATGAATTTCTAAACATCAGAGATATTATATAAAAGATAACCATTTCTAAAATGATATGAAAATGTTATGGGGTGGGGTCATGAGAGGTCTTTTTCATTTAACTTTAAACAATATTTATTAACTCTCTGATGGAGAAGTAAGGAAGTTACTGCATTGCCCTTCCTTCCTCTTCCTCCCCTCTTCCCACCTCAGTTTTCTTTGATTGTGTGACAAATTACCATATTATGTTCTATTTATGTCACTCACCATACAGTACTTGGTGGTTTAAACAACAGAAATGTATTCATTCACTGTTCTGGAAGCCAGAAGTCCAAAATCAGTTTCAAAATCAAGTCCCACGTCAAGGGGTCAGCAGGGCCACAGTCTCTGGAAGCTCTGGGAGGGAATCTTTGCCTTGCTTCTTCCAGCTTTTGGAGGCTGCCTCCCTTCCCTGGGACACAATGGCGTCATTCCAGTCTCTGCCTCTGTGGTCCCATGGCTTCTCCTCATCTGCCCTGTGGGTCAAGTCTCCTCCTCTCTCTGCCCTGTAAGAATGTATATGACTGTGTGCAGGCCCTACCCAGATGATGGACGATGATCTCTCCACCCTAACGCCTGTGTGTAATCACATCTAAAAAGTCCTATTAGTCATTTAAGGCAGCAGTCCCAGGTTCCAGAATTCAGACATGTCTAACTTTCCAGGGGCATGGTTCAGCCTAACACTGTTCAATGATTTCTGTTCCAACAAGTGATGGTTTGTAATAGTTGCATTCTCTTCTGTCATTGCAATCCACGCTTTTTCTTAGCTCCACATTTAAGGAGATTGCATATCCACTCCCAGACCTTTATCTTCATTTCTCCATTTCTGAATTCTGAATTTTGATTCATTATGCTACTGTTAGGCTCTGATTCATCAATTTCAGCCCTTACACCCAACACATCTTTCCCCTTTGGTTGTTTCCATTTGCTCTGTTACTCTTTTTTTCCAATTTCTGACACTGTCGATCTCTAGTTTGTTTTCATCTATGTTGATTTCTCATAAAAGATTTTTAGAGCTGTAACTTTCACTCAGTACTGCTTTAGCGGGGCCTACAAACTTCACATGTTTTCATTCATGTGGTTTTAAGTACCTTGTGATTTCTCTTGTGATTTTCCTCTTTCACCAGAGTTATTTTGTAATGCATTTACGTTTTGCTTAATTTAGCAGTTTCTGAAAGGGTTATGTTTAAGTGGGTTGATGTTAAGTTTATTATTTTCTCCCATAGTTCTGTTTGTGGCTTTTACTTTCACCTATTTTGAAAGGTGCATATATGTTTCTAATTAGCTTCTGGATCTGTGTTCTTTTATGTTCCACTTTTACCCTTATAATATTTTCCCCTTGAATTCCACCTAAATATCAAAATTGCTATCAGGACTTTGTCTAGTTTGTATTGGTCATACATTTATTTTGGAGTTTTCTATATCTTTCAGTCGCTTTTTTTTTTTTAATTTTTTTTCAATGTTCCAAAAGTCATTGTTTCTGCACCACACCCAGGGCTTCATGCAATACATTCCCTCCACAATACCCACCACCAGGCTCACCCAAACCCCCATCCCTCCCCCAAAACACTCAGTTTGTCTCTCAGAGTCCCCAGTCTCTCATGGTTTGTCTCCCTCTCTGGTTTCCCCCAACTCACTTCTCCTCTCCATCTCCCAATGTCCTCCATGTTATTCCTTATGCTCCGCAAGTAAGTGAAACCATATGATAATTGACTCTGTCTGCTTGACTTATTTCACTCAGCATAATCTCTTCCAGTCTTGTCCATGTGGCTACAAAAGTTGGGTATTCATCTTTTCTGATGGAGGCATAATACTCCATTGTATATATGGACCATATCTTCTTTATCCATTCATCTGTTGAAGGGCATCTTGGTTCTTTCCACAGTTTGGCAACTGTGCCATTGCTGCTATGAACATTGGGGTACAGATGGCCCTTATTTTCACTGCATCTATATCTTTGGGGTAAATACCCAGTAGTGCAATTGCAGGGTCATAGGGAAGCTCTATTTTTAACTTCTTAAGGAATCTCCACACCATTTTCCAAAGTGACTGCACCAACTTGCATTCCCAACAACAAAAGTAAGAGGTAAGTGTAAGAGTGTTCCCCTTTTTCCACATCCTCTCCAAAACATGTTGTTTACTATCTTTTTTATTTTGGCCATTCGAACTGGTGCAAGGTGGTATCTCAATGTGGTTCTGATTTGAATCTCCCTGATAGCTAATAATGATGAACATTTTTTCATGTGTTTGTGAGCCATTTGTATGTCTTCATGGAGAAGTGACTGTTCATGTCTTCTGCCCATTTTTTGATGTGATTATCTGTTTTGTGTGTGTTGAGTTTGAGGAGTTCTTTATAGATCTTGGATATCAGCCCTTTGTCTGTAGTGGCATTTGTGAATATCTTTTCCCATTCTGTGGGTTGCCTCTTTGTTTTGTTGACTGTTTCCTTTGCTGTGCAGACGCTTTTGATCTTGAAGTTCTATAAGTTCATTTTCACTTTTGTTTCCTTTGCCTTTGGAGACATATCTTGAAAGAAATTGCTGTGGCCGATGTTGAAGAGGTTACTGCCTATGTTCTCCTCTAGGATTTTGATAGATTCCTGAATAATGTTGAGATCTTTTATCCATTTCAAGTTTATCTTTGTGTTGGTGTAAGAGAGTGGTCAAGTTTCATTCTTCTACAGATAGCTGTCCAATTTTCCCAGCACCATTTATTGAAGAGACTTTTTTCCACTGTATGTTTTTTCCTGCTTTGTCGAAGATTATTTGACCATACAATTGAGGGTCCATATCTGTGCTCTCTACTCTGTTCCACTGGTCTATGTGTCTGTTTTTGTGCCAGTATCATGTTGTCTTAGTGATCACAGCTTTGTAGTAAAGCATGAAATAGGCAACATGATGCCCCCAGTTTTGTTTTTCATTTTCAACATTTCCTTAGCAATTCAGGGTCTCTTCTGGTTCCATACAAATTTTAGGATTATTTGTTCCAGCTCTTTGAAAAATGCCAGTGGAATTTTGATTGGGATGGCATTGAAAGTATAGATGGGTCTGGGCAATATAGACATTTTGATAGTGTTTATTCTTCCAACCCATGAGCATGATCTTCCATCTTTTTGTGTCTTCTTCGATTTCTTTCATGAGTGTTCTGTAGTTCTTTGAGTACAGATTCTTTACCTCTTTGGTTAGGTTTATTCCCAGGTATCTTATGGCTCTTGGTGCTATAGTAATGGAATCGATTCTCTAATTTCCCTTTCTGTTTTTTCATTGTTAGTGTATACGAAAGGAACTGATTTCTGTACATTGATTTTGTATCCTGCCACATTACTGAATTGCCATATGAGTTCTAGTAGTTTGGGGATGGAGTCTTTGGGGTTTTCCATATAAAGTATCATGTCATCTGTGAAGAGAGAGAGTTTGAGTTCTTCTTTGCCAATTTGAATACCTTTTATTTCTTTTTGTTGTCCTGATTGCTGTTGCTAGGACTTCTAGTATTATGTTGAATAAGAGCAGCGAGAGTGGCCATCCTTGTCATGCTCCTGATCTCACAGGGAAGGCTGTCAGCTTTTCCCCATTGAGGATGATATTTGTTGTGGGTTTTTCATAGATAGATTTTATGAAGTTCAGGAATGTTCCTTCTATCCCTATACTTTGAATCCTTTTAATCAGAAATGGATGCTGTATCTTGTCAAATGCTTTTTCTGCATCAATTGAGAGGACCATGTGGTTCTTCTCTCTTCTCTTATTGATTTGTTCTATCACATTGATTGATTTTTGAATGTTGAACCACCCTTGCATCCCATGGATAAATCCCACCTGGTCATGGTGGATAATCACTTTAATGTACTGTTGGATCCTATTAGCTAGGATCTTGTTGAGAATGTTGGCATCCATATTCATCAGGGACATTGGTCTGAAATTCTCCTTTTTGGTGGGGTCTTTTCCTGGTTTGGGGTAATGCTGGCTTCATAAAAAGAGTCTGGAAGTTTTCCTTCTGTTTCTATCTTTTGAAACAGCTTCAGGAGGAATAGGTATTATTTCTTCTTTGAATGTTTGGTAGAATTCTCCAGGGAATCCATCAGGTCTTGGGCTCTTGTTTTTTGGGAGGTTTTTGATCACTGCTTCTATCTCATTACTAGATATCAGTCTATTCAGGTTGTCAATTTCTTCCTGGTTCAATTTTGGGAGTTTATAGTTCTCCAGGAATGCATCCATTTCATCTAGGTTGCTTAACTTATTGGCATATAACTGTTGATAATAATTTCTGATGATTGTTTCTATTTCCTTGGTATTAGTCATGATCTCTCCCTTTTCATTCATAATTTTATTAATTTTGGCCCTCTTTTCTTTTGGATTAGTTTGGCCAATGGTTTATCAATCTTATTGATTCTTTCAAAAAAACAGCTTCTAGTTTTATTGATGTGTTCTACTGTATCCCTAGTTTCTATCTCATTGATCTCTGCTCTAATCTTGATTATTTCCCTTCTTGTCTGTGGGATTAGATTAATTTGTTGTTGATTCTCCTTATCCTTCAGTTTTAAATGTGTTTCCTCTAACAAAGTATATTCATAGAACATACTTTTTAAATGAACCTTTAAAATTCTCTCTTTTGTTCAGTAAGTTAAACCCATTTGCATTTATTATTATTTGTATATTAGAATGTGTTCCCCCACACTTTCCTTATTTTCTATTTGCCATACTTTCTTTTTCTCTTTTCTTGCCCTTCAAGAAATAGTTCTCTTCTCCTGATTTGAGAGCTGCACATTCTATTTTTATTATTTAATGGTTATGCCATTTAATATCAAAAGTTGTATTTACATTTATCTTCCAATTTCTTAAATTATTGATGTCAACATCCACTACATAAATAAAATAATTACTTTGCAGATATAAATTATTATTAAACATTTAACTTGTTAGGGCCATGAATCCAGTTGTGTGGGGTATAGTTTATTCATTTTGTAGTTTTTGTTTTGTTTTGTTTTGGTGTCTCCTATGAGGTGTATTTCCCTGGTTAGTAATATGAAATGAGAGGAGGAGCAAGACTCTCGTTCCTAGTTTGTGTGCCTCTCCTTGTGTGTTTAGAGAAGAAATGGGCATGCGTCACAGTGGAAGACTCTGGATCCACAACTTGACTCTCCTCCTCGTTTTCCGCATCACTCCTCTCAGCTGCCCCCAATGAGCTTTCTGTCCTTTCATTCCCTAGCCCTAAACAATCGTGAAGGGTGAGGGCTGAACTAAATGCCCAGCACCACCCACCACCTTAGTGTCTGACTGCCATGTTCCTCTGCACTGTGAGCGCCCACATGGCCCTGATGTTGCCCATGGACCCAGGCACCCCTGGGCGGGCACCAAGGGGAATTTCTGGTTTTGTTTGGTTTTGGCATGGGCTTTGTTTTTTAATCCACCAGTGAAGACACGGGCATAGGTCCTCAAGTATAAGGTAGGAGGAGAAAGAGAACACAACTGGGAAGCTCCCCAACTCCACCCCTAGATGCTGATGCCTCCTCCAGCACACCTGCTGCTCTCTCCCTCTCAGGGAAACAACCGCTCCCTGTCTGCCCAGGGACAGCCCAGTGTTTCAAGTTAAATGTTCAGATTCATGTACTTCCTTGCTACTCCCATGGCATCTCTAAGATTGAGTTCAGAGAAGGGACCAGAAGTAGTTATTCTTCTACCTTCTCCTTTTCATTGTGGGTGAGCTCCCCTAAAGTATATACATGTTCCTTAATGCTGAATTTGGTTATGATTTTTCTAGTAATTTTTATTGCTTCTGATGTGACTCTTATCTTTCCCTTTTCATTTCCATTTCTTTCCTGATCGCTGACAAATGGGTATTTCACAGTTTCTGCCATTTTATAATGTGTCAGGTTTCAAAAGACTGTAAGAGAAGTCAAAAGCATAAATTGGTGGATTTGGAAGAACATGTGATGAGTCAGGAAAAGCATTCCCATTCTGGGATCTCATTAAGATTCCCCGGGTTAGGTTAGGAAGAGAGAGTCTGAGAAGTAGCAAGATTTGCGCAGAACTTGTGAATGTCTGAAAAAAAGAAGCTTGACAAGCAAATGATAACATCTCTGAACAGGATTCAGGAGTCTGAGAGGAGAACCCAGACCCTAGGAGACACAGAGCTAGAGGAGAAAGTCTGGGCGTTGTGTCAGCAAACCCTGGACGGAGGTGCCTTACAGACGGTCCTTGTCCTACTGGCCTGATAGCAGTTGAGAAATCCGGGGTGGCCAAAAGTGGCAGAAGGTTGGCAGGGTCCTGAGTGGTCCCTCAGAGGGTCTGGTGGCCTGGCATGGAGCTAGAGCTTCAGATTAAATTCCTGGGAGGGACTTTGAGAGGGAGCAAAGAGATTCTAGGAACCTTAACAGTCTTTCCAGTAGGAACGTGCGATTGCTAGTCAGCAGCCCGCAGAGACTGATCACCGACAAACACAATACGAATCAGGACTTCCCAAATGTCAGCATCTGTAGAGGACAAGGCCCTCTCCTCATCCACCCCCAGCCCAGAGCTCAGGCACAAATCCAGGACAAGGGACAGGGTGACTCAAATCAGATGAAACTAAGTACCACAATCTCAGTGTGACAATGGCTTGTAATAGAAACTTCTTTCCGTTCCACACACTCAGATTTCTTTCCTGCCCCTTGACTGGTGCTCTGAGATTATCGTATGGGGTCTGGGTATGCAGTCTGCCGCAAATGGGAAGCCCTTCCTCAGGCCTCAACCAGCAGCCTCTAACGAGCAAGTAACGGTCTCTCCTGAGCCTGAATTCTGAAGCTTCAGGGATGAAATCCTATTGGTCAAGTGAAGTTTGTGTTTCTGCGTAGCTATCAACATAACTGTACTAGATCCTCCTTATCAGGCCAAAATAGGAAGAACAACCCTCTTTAAAAAGTATAATTCAAGGCAGAAGTTAAGACAACTGCTGAGGAATGCCTCTGAGTTCAGTGAAGCCCTCGGACCCTCAGTGGAAGAGGAAGAGCTGGGAGGAGGAGGCCGGGCAAACCCGTGATCTCCGGCCGCGGTGGCTCGGAGGGATAGGCGGTTGCACATGCCGCTCATTTCATTCCCACCTTAAGTATTATAATGGGTAACATTTGGGGCAGTTATGAAATGTCCGGTATTTTGCATACACTTTGCATACAGTTCGTCATTTATTCCTTACACAAGCTGTGAGCTATTGACTATGAACCCCACCGGCGGCTCAGGAACATGCCCGGCAGAAAGGGACTGACCCAGGTCCACAAGGGGGTCGATGACCCTCCTAGGTCTGCAGGCCTCCAAAGACTCTTTGCTTAACCATTCAGCTCTTTGGCCAGCCCAGTAGGATTGTTACCCGCCCCTTAGTTCAAATTATCCCAACCAATGCGATGTAAAAGAAAACTATCTGGTTACTCAGGGACACAATCCTTCAAAATGTATTTATAATTCAGGAAGAGGAGGCAGGGGAGGGCATTCTCTCCTAACCATGGTAAGCAATCTGTTCAGTTCCCAAAGCAAGAAGTTTGTTTTTCTTTCTATCTGGTTTTTATGTTCGAGGGAATATAAATGTCAGGAATCAAGCGTCCCCTCTGGACGACAGAGCAATAAATAACTTTGCTACCATTTTGCACAGATGCTGGAACTAAATTAAAACCAGGAAAGATATAAACAACTATAGCAACAGACTGATGATGAATCTATTTCTAAGAGCAACTGTTGAATTAGAAAGATTTGTCCAATTAAAAAACTTAGGAGGAAATCATTTGGGCACCAATTCGAAGAAATTCAAAGGCGATCCAGAGCTGGAGTAAGTGAGCAATCCACTGGGCCCAGAAGGGCTGAAATCACTTCCCCATGTTAAGCAAAATACTGATTTGTTTTAAGGCATAAAGGAGAGTTTATACCTTGGAAGACTTAAAATATTACTGAGAATAGAATAAAGTATTTATGAAATAACAAAAAGTGTATACTCTTGATATAAATAATGTAAATATTAATAATATAAATAAAATACAATATAAAAAAGAGTATCACTTATATGTCCTTAAGGAAATTCATACTTAAAACTGAGATAAATATTTATTCTAAATTGATTCAATTTTATCAATTTAGCTAATATTTTGAACCACTCCAACATAGTAATACCAATCTCGGGTATTTATCCCATAGTAAATAGATACAAAAATATCAATAACCACAAATGTTCAGTGAAACGTTATTTAGTAATAGCAATGTACTGAAAATGGAATCAAAACAAAAGAAACTAATGATTTGTTCAGTAACAATTATTTGTCATGCATTATCTGGATACTTTCCTTAGGTTATTATTTTTAACATAATACTCTAAATATGCTTTTCCTAACTAGGAAATTAGCTCAAAGAGGATAAGTTGTCTGTGAAAGATAAGACACATGCAGAGGATTTAATATTTAGTTGAAATACACACATCCATAATTGCCTCTATATAATGAAATACATAAAATTATATTTATGAATGGGCATTGACTAGAACATGCAGACCGCCGGTGTTTATTAGAGTAGTGGCATCCTGACTGCCTCCCTGTGGCTTTAAAGTTTTCCCTATTCATTTATTCAAGAATACTTACCAAATGCCCACATCAACGAGCAAAATAAAATTCCTGTCCTTGTGGACATTATATTCCAGTAGAGGAGACAAATAATGGATAAATATATACATACAATTAGTATGTATGTATGAAATCAATTAGTGATAAATATTATGAAGAAAAAAAAGCAGGTGTAAGGACCGAGAGTGACAGGTTACTCTTTTTAGCAACAGTGGTCAAGGAAGGCCTCCTTGATGAGAAGGCATTTGCACAGTGAAGTAAAAGGGAATAAGCCATATGGAAATATGGGACATCATGATAGTCAAGTGCAAAGGCCCTGAGGCTGAACTAGAATGCCATACAGACATTTAAAAGGTAAAGGACAAAGTTCATATAGTAATGTTAAGTAGAAATAAAGTAAAAGGGGTACCAAATTATAGCCCTCATCTAACAATTATATTAAAAAGCACACAAAAAAGAAAGACATTAAAATGAAAAGTGATGATGAGTTATCTTGGTATAAATGTAGGTTTTGAGCTCTAGATCCCAACTGCCTGGGTTCAAATCTTAGCTTTACACGCTCAGAAAATTTGCATAGCTTTTCCATGCTTTATCTGTGAAAGTGGGTAATAATAATAGTAGTGCTCATAGTACTGTAGCATTGTTGAGAGGTGTGGTAGGCAGAATAATATGCCTAAAATGTGTTCACATTCTAATCCCCAGAAACCGAGTGTGTTACCTTATATAGCAGAGTGAAATTAAGTTGCAGATGGAATTAAGGTTGCTAATCAGCTGGCCTTCAGATAGAGAGGGAATGTGGGGTTATTGAGCTGGGGCCCAGTTCAGTCAAGAGGATCCTTAAAAGTGGAAGATGAAGGTTGAAGAAGGGAGTCAGGAGAAGAGATATGACAACAGAAGCAGTGGTACAGAGATGCTGTGTGGCTGACTTTCAAGATGGAGGAAGAGGTCACGAGCCTAGGAACATGGGCAGCTCCAGAAACTGGGAAAGGAAAGGAAGCATTCTTTCCTAGAGGTTCTAGAAACAAAATTCAACCCCACTGAAACTTGGACTTTAGCCCAATAGGACCACTTGGAACTTTCAAACTACAGAACTGTAAGCTAATAAATCTGTGTTGTTTTAATTCACTAAACTTGTGATAATTTGTTATAGCAGCCATAGAAAACTAATACAAGAGGATTATGTTAGCTTCTATAAGTAAAATATTTAGAGTATCTGGCATGTGGTGAGCATTTTAGAAGCTGTTATAATATTTTGGGTGGTATTTTCTCCTACACTTTCCCATAAACAATAAGCATGTATTGGCTAAATATTATCTTAAAAATAAGTGGGGAAAGACTACTTAAAAGGAAGAGATATTATCAGCAGCATTAATAATACGTGGAAAGGAAATTTTTAATTGCAGAAGAACACAACTAATTCAAATATAAAATAGTAATAGGAAAACAGAAAAAAAAAAGCTTTCCTAAATTAAAAAGGTTTTATATGATATGTTCTTCTCTTGCTAACAAAATACTGACAAGCAGCTGGGGCTGGAGCAGATTAAAGAGGTTTCATTTTGGATGTGTGATTTATAGACCAATAGGAAAATCATGAATCCATCTAGAATCCAGATGTAGGTCACTAATCTAAGGCATGGAGTCCAGTAAGTTCCTTTACAGACAAGGATCATAAAAGCTTGGAATTTCACTCCTAGTAAAAGCCTCTAGGAATTTGTGAATTTCATTTTCATTCCAACAGAAAAGTGAGAAATCAAATTGTAGCAAGTCAACAGAGAGCACCCCTTCCCTTAATTCTTGGCTCGATCAGGTCTCTAGGGCACTCAAAAATTTCATTTCCATCCAAACACTTAGTGAGCATCTCCCATATGTATGGCCAGACCCCGTGTTAAGTAGCATTCAACTTAAATACAGCCAGCACATAATCTATAACTTATATAGTTGAAAAAATACAGGCTCATTATTTTAAAAACTTGAAACATTTACTACTCATGCTCAACTTTTTATTCAAAAATATTTCTTGAGTGTCCTTCTGAATATAGTTAGGTATCATGAAATACTTTCAAATAGACCGCATGGTTTTTCAAATAATTTGTGTGAGAGGAGCAGGAAACTTTGTAGCTTTTCTACTTCACTGCTTTGGAATTTTTTTTTAAGATTATTTAGATGTTTAGCTAAAAAACTCAGAGTATTTATAATTCCATAAGAATTATATAACGAGGGGTGCCTGGGTGGCTCATTGGGTTAAGCCTCTGCCTTTGGCTCAGGTCATAATCTCGGGGTCCTGGGATCGAGGCCCCCATCGGGCTCTCTGCTCAGCGGGAAGCCTGCTCCCCCTCCCCCTCACCTCTCTGCCTACTTGTGATCTCTATCTGTCAAATAAATAAATAAAATCTTAAAAAAAAGAATTACATAATGAGATGTTGGTCAAAATGTTAGATTTTAAGATAGTACGTTTTAAGTTTCATTTCATTCTTATTAATCAAAATAATGTACAAAAAATCAGATACCCGCTCTGTCCATCTTCTTTCCCAATTCCAATTGCCCCAAAACAAACACTTTCTATGTTTTTGGCTATTTGTTCTGGTGGTTGCTTCCACATTTCTAACTGGCTGGTGCAGCTTGCTCTTTTGTTGTGCATCCCATCAACTGATCGCTAGTGATGGGGCATGAGATTCCACTTGCCAGCCACACGCCTCATCCCCTCACACACAAACGCGTACATCCATCTTTTCCTAGTCTTCCAAAAGAGCTCCATCACCCTTTCCAGTTGAGCCAATGTTTATTGTCTACATTTTATGACGATGTAAAAACAAGGCAGAGTAGCTCCAGGTACTGGATTGTAGTTTCATTTCCTTTCCTCCGTAATAATTTGTGCCCTGGAATTAACCATTTCCTCAGTTTAGTCCAATTCTTCCATTCAGGGTGCAACTTCACAAACTCATTGCCCAACTCTTTGACAGAGCAGGGTTTTGGCATGTCAGGAAACCGGCAGCCGTGGAGTCTCCCTTGCAGACATCCCTGCTGGATGGAGCTCTCTCCCCTGCTGCTCTGAACTGGACCTCTTGCTCCGGAGAGCTGCCACTCATCACTTGTCCTGACTTTTGTCCTGGGTCATGCCTGGGAGTGACCTTCACCTCGTTCCTGTGTTCTCAACCCTGTTTCCAGGACACCTGCCCTACTCTCTTGGCTGAAGGTCAGTCCTTAGAGAAGCACATCTTTCAAGAGCATCCCCCAAAAAAGATACTTGGGACAGAAACACATTAAGAACTTTCAGGTCCCAAAATGTCTTTCTTCAACCCTTGTGCTTGGTTATCAGTTCGACTGTATCTAGATGCTCTGTTTTGTAATTCCGCTGTCTCTAGCTTCCCATACTGTCTGTCTGCAGGAGTCTGATCCTATTGTGATTCCCAACCATTTCTATGACACCTATCTCCCCGTCTGGAGGCTTTGACAATTTTTCCCTATCACTAGCTTCCTAACATTTTTATGATAATCTGCCTTGTTTTGCTTTCTGTTTTTGGTTTTTGTCCCTCAGTTTACTGTCCAATCATGCTGCCTATTCTTTGAAATTTAACTCCTATGGTCTGGGCAATATTTTCAGAATAGGTCTTTAATCATTCTTTATTTCCCTTTGTCTATCTTTGTGAAACCTGTATCACTTCTATCTTTTGGAGCTCCTCAACCGATTCTTTAATTTTCTTGCCTTTTTTCACTATGTTTGGGAGGCCTATTTTGAAATAGTTTCTCAACTTTGTTTTCCAAGCCTTTCACTGGATTTTTAATTTCTGCTATCACATTTTAATACCCAAGATCTTTCCTTTTAAAGCAATCTATTATTTTTCATGGGCACATTTTCTTCTCTCATTTTTCTAAGAATATTAAAAAGGTTCAATCATTTTTTTTTCCTGTTTGTTCAGTTCATTATTAAAATATCTGGTGATCTGGGCTTTGATGCAAGAGGGTCTAAGGACACAGTCTTGTTGTCTTTTTAAAGGCTCACAAAAAGTAGTCACTGTAACACTTCACTCTTGGGCACATCACATTTCCCAAATACAGATCTTCCAGTCTGTATTTAGTTTAGGTTTGGGGAGATGGTTGCAAGCTTCAGCATTAGTGCTCAGGAGGTCCAGTGGGGCCGGAAGTGGGAGGTGTCACTTCCAGTGTGCAGCTCTTCACCTAACATCCTCTGTTTTCAGAAAGTGTCTCTGTCATACCCTCAGTTGTTTATAACCTCTCCAGCTTGAGAACCTGTGTGATTCATCCTCTCTAGACAGTAAACCTGAGATCATTGGCCAGAGTCGGGGAAGGGAAGAGTTGCCCTGAGGGGGTGGGGGTCTAACTGCAAATATAAATGAAGATTTTCAGCAACCCACCTGTTTTTAGACCTGCCCTTCACCTCCTACTTTTCCTAATACCTGCTGTCCCAAATCCACATGAGCCTCTGTCAAATTCTGCGGGATGAGTCAGTTGGCTTTTTATTGACTTTCCACACCACAGGCTCATATTTCAGATTTTTCAAGTCAGTTAAGTCAATTATTTCTCATTCTTCCAAATTCCTGCTTCCAAATTTTTTGAAATGCATTGTCAGATATAAATGTGTGCCTTTCTGACCTTGTAAATGTATACCTTTAAGCCCAGAGTCCCTAGAGATACAAATGGACGTCCACACCCTGTAGGTTATTCTTTCTGATTGCAAATCCCACTCTCTTGCCCCCACACCCCCCACCCCAGGCAACTCCAAGCTTCACCTCGATGAAACTGAAATGTAAATGAATTCCTGTTATTTCCAAGTTGTAGGACTGTAAGTGACTTTTATAATCTCTCTCTCTTCATAACTATTTTTAGATTTCACATAGGGAACATGTGTTAGTTATTTAATAATAAAAAAATCCCATATATTTAAAAAATATGTTCTTATCATGCATCTTATATTTTGGCAGTCTTCTCAATAGTCTCTGAAAATTTAATTCAGTAATTATTTTTTAATCTGGTTTCTCAAATTAACATTTAATTTATAAAAAGATCCAAACTGAAAATAAGCCAATCTATATATCTTATAAGTAATAAATCAGTAAAATTGCAGAATGTTAGACCTGGAAAGATCCTCAGCATCATCTAGTCCAGTAATTTTTTCAAACTATCTCCATGAATCTTGGGGTTCTAGAGATAAGTCTTGGGGCTACAGTAGAGGGCAAGGGGGAGACTAATTGGTATGGACCCAGATCTTCCACCTTTAAAAAAAAAAAAAGATTTGGTTTATTCATTTGAGAGAGACAGAAAACAAGTCAGGAGGCAGGGGAGGGCAGAGGGAGAAGGAGAAGCAGACTCTCCACTGAGCAGGGAGCCTGATGCAGGTCTCGATCCCAGGAGTCTGAGATCATGACCTGAGCCAAAGGCAGGCACTTAACCAACTGAGCCCCTCAGGTGCCCCTTGACAATTCAGTCACAAGACCTCAAGCTAATTATAAGAAAGGGTATTTATTGTTACCTTTTCATAAGATATTCTTTATGTAGTTTTTTGTATAACTGAATCCTCCTCATCTTTCAAGATTAGACTTAGTTTTAATCTCTGAGAAACCTTCTCCAGTAACTTTCACCAAAGTAGTCCACTATGGCAGAGACTGCTGGTTACCTCTTATTATCCTTTCTTCCCCTCACCTTGAGAGAACCCTTATGTTTAGGCAAGGCTGTTGTCACCGGGATAAAAAAACTATATTATCCACTATACTTTGCACCAGTCTGGTCATGTGACTAAGTTTGGACCACTAAGACATAGGAAGTATTTTGTAAAACTTCTGGCGTTTCACTGAGGATATGGGGGGGGGCCTTCCTCTGCCCCTTCCTCCCTTCTAATTCCTTTATGATGAAGCTGGGATGGATTCAGGCAACCATCCTGGGCAATGAGGCAGCACTCTAAACAGGATGGAGCATGAACCGGAATAAACCTATGTCCCTGCTAACTTTGTGGTGCCACCATAGTGGACCTGGGCTGCTTATCTCAGGATTTCTTGCATGAGAGAGAAAAATGAACTTCTAAGATACCTTAATTTTATAAATGGCAATTTAATACAACCTCCTTATTATGCAGATAAGAAAACTAAGACATTATGAATATGTGACCATAAATATGGAAGGCCAGGACAGAGTCAGTTCTCTGATCTCTTGCTAGCCCTCATCACATCAACAGTCTTAATGTGAGTATTTCAGGAAAAACAGAAACCAGGCATACTGAATCATTACTGTGTGTGAGGTGCAGAAGTATGAAGCATTCATAGTCTGACTTGTCGTCATTCTGACAAATGCCTAAATAATTATGATACAATGTGGTTAGTAGTATAATAATAGAGATGTACATATGCAGGAAAATGAAGAAAGGGAGTGATTTAATTCTGCCTTACATTATCAGGAAGATAAGAAGTAACATAACAGTTGGGCCATGATGGAAAAGTAGGAGTGCTCCAGGTGTAAGAATAGGAGTAAGAGAGGTATAGTAGGCAGATGAAAACTAGAGTATAGAAGCATGAAAGGACATGGTGTGTATAATGAATAATCTGAAGAAAGCAAAAAAAGTGACAAATGAGCCTAGAAATTTATAAATTTAGGCTCAGGGCAGACTCTAAAGTCTTTGTATACAAATACTGGAGTAGATCCAAAGGCAAAGAAAGTTCATACTATGATAGTTACTGCATTGGATTTTTTTTTTAATTTTTATTTTTTATAAACAAATTTTTATCCCCAGGGGTACATGTCTGTGAATCGCCAGGTTTACACACTTCACAGCACTAACCATAGCACATACCCTCCCCAATGTCCATTACCCCACCCCCCTATCCCGACCCCCGACCCCCCGCAACCCGCAGTTTGTTTTGTGAGATTAAGAGTCACTTATGGTTTGTCTCCCTCCCAATCCCATCTTGTTTCTTTTCTTCTTTTTCTGCCACCCTAGTCCCCCATGTTGCATCTCCACTTCCTCATATCAGGGATATCATATGATAGTTGTCTTTCTCTGATTGACTTATTTCACTAAGCATGATACCCTCTAGTTCCATCCACGTCGTCGCGAATGGCAAGATTTCATTTCTTTTGATGGCTGCATAGTATTCCATTGTGTATATATACCACATCTTCTTTATCCATTC
>PISX010018521.1:0-40431 GCA_004024625.1 Mellivora capensis
TGGTGAAAGACTACATACCTTCCCTCTAAGATCAAGAACAAAACAAGGATGTCCCCTACCATCACTTCTATTTATACTGTATAATAGTGCAAAATGATAGTAAGTTAAGATACATAATCAAAGGCAAACAGATTGAAAAGTAAAAATTCTAAGGTATCTTCCAAAATACGTCTAGAACTAATAAATGAATTTAACAAAATCATAGAAAAATAAAAAAACCAATTTAATTTCTAGAAACTACTTATAAACAATACAAATACAACATTATTTTTAAAATCTTAACTACTTTAGGGATAAATTCAAAAATATGTATAAGACTTGTATGCTGAAAGCTACAATACTGCTAACAGGAATTAAAGAGACCTGAATAAGGGGAGATAAATACCATGTTTGTGGAGTAAAAACCACAGTATTATAATGTCAATTCCCCTCAAATTGATCTTCAGATCCAATGTAATCCCCCTCAAAGTTCCAGCAGACTTTAAAAAATAGAAATGGAAGCTGATTTTACAATTCATATAGAAAGCAAAGAACCTGGAAGACCCAACCTTTTGAAAAAGGGGGGAAAAAAGGAACACATGCACTACCTTATTTAAAACTTACTATAAAGATACAGTCATCAAGACGGTGTGGTACTGGAATAAGAATAAAGATAGAGATCAATGAAACAAAACAGAATGTTCCAGTGTGCCAATGTAACTCAGTCATCACCTTTTCCCCCTCATTCCATACTGATATGTAACGATTCCAGTACCATTTGTTGAGAAAATAAAATAGGAGGAAAAAGAGGAGGTGGTGAAAGGAGGAAGAGGAATCCAACCCTTACCTCATACCATATACAAAAATTAATTTAAAATGGATCAAAATGCCTAGAAAAAAGGCATAGGAGAAAATCTTTGTAACACTGGGTTAGGCAAAGAGTTCTATAATTCATATCAGAAGTATAATCCACAACAGAAAAAAAATTGATAAACTGGATTTCATCAAAATTTAAAACTTCTATTCTTTGAAAGGCTAGAAAATGAAAAAACAAGCTACAGAATGGAAGAAAATAGTTTAAGAAACACATCTGATAAAGGACTTGTATCCAGAATATGTGAAGACTTCTCAAAACTCAAAAATAAGAAAATATACAACCAAATTATTTAAAAATGGGCAAAAGTTATGGACAAATCCTTCAGCACAGAAGCTACCTAGAGAGCCAAAAAAGCACACAAAATGATGTTTGAGATTATTAGTCATTAGAAAAATGCATATTAAAACTACAAAGAGATACCACTATACACCCATTAGAATGGCTAAAATTAAAAAGAAATAAAGTTAAAAAGGCAAAAAAAGACATTACCAAGTGCTGGCCAGAAATGCAGTCACTAGAACTGTGATGGCAGAAATGGAAGAGAGGTTGGCAGCTTCTTAAAAAGTTAAACATATGATCCAGCAATCCCACTCCCAGGAACTGACCCAAGAGAAACAAAAACTTATTTTTTTAAAGATTTTATTTATTTATCTGACAGACAGAGATCACAAGTAGGCAGAGAGACAGAGCAGAGAGAGAAGGGAAGAAGGCCCCCCACTGAGCAGAGCGCCTGATACGGGACTCGATCCCAGGACCCTGAGATCATGACCTGAGCCGAAGGCAGAGGCTTAACCCACTGAGCCACCCAGGTGCCCCACGAAAACTTATTTTTAAAAATCTGTACCTGAATGTTTATAGCAACTTTATTCGTAACCACCAAAACCTGGTAACAAACCAAGTATCCTTCAAAGGGCAAAAAGATAAACTGAGGAATGTCCACATAATAGAACACTACAATGAAATAAGAAAAGCAAACTCCTGAAGCAAACAGTAACACAGACAAACATCAAATGCCTTATGCCAGTGACTCAAAAGGCTTCCTGTGGTCTGAGAGCATTTTTGTGACCTCCCAGACAGGCTAGACTAGGCAGAAAGAAGAGACCAGTGGTGGTGGCCTGGGGCTGAGGATGGTTAGAAAAGATTATACGCAGAGGCAGGAGGGAACTTTTTGTAGTGACGGAATCATTCTAAATCTTGATTGCAATAGTGATAATAACTACTGTATGCATTTGTCAAAAGTCATAAAACTATACCATAAAAAGGATGGATTTTACTCTATGAAAATTATACCATTGTTTTTTAATGGAGAAAGCAAGAGTATAAGTGAATGAAATATATAAGCAACACATTGGGAGAATATCAAAACACCTACTTGATAAAGGTCTTGTATTCAGAAAATATTAAGACAACTTGCAACTGAATAAGAGGACAAAGGACATGATTGTTTTTAAAAAAAAGTAAAAGATCTGAACTGACACTTCACCAGAGAAGATATACAGATGGCAAATAAGTATGTATTTGCTTAATACATTCCTCATGAAGGAAATGCAAACCCAACAATGCCACTTCTAGATATTAAGCAAAGAAAATGAAAGTAGGCCCACACAAAGACCTCTACTTGAATATTTTTAGCACCTTTGTTCATAATATCCATAAACTAGAAATAACTCAAATAACCAGTACTTGTGAATGCATATGTAAACTAGAACACCTCAATACAATGGAATATTACTCAGCAATAAAGATGAAGAACAACTGATACAAATGCTTGGATCAGTATCAAAGGCCAGAGGCCTAGAGAAAGAAACAAGACATAAAAGTCATAGAAGGCTACATACGATATGACTAAATTAAAGTGAAATTCTAGAAAATGCAAAACTGTTGTCAGAAAGTAGATCACTCACTGACTTTTAGGAGCTGGGGTGGAGGGAGGAGTCAGACAACTAAGGGACACAGGGGCACAGTCTGGGGTGATGAGAGATTTCTGCATCGTGACTGTGGGGATGGTTCTCGGACCCCAGACAGGGGTCAAAACTCACCGAATTGTACATTTAAAATTGGCGAATTTTATTACTTTGTAAGCTACACTCGACAAAGCTGATTTTTTTAAATACTAAAATAAAAAAGTTTTCCTCTAAGTCAGTAAGAGGAATATAAATAAGCAAAGAATATGAACAGATGAGTCACAGAGGAAGAAAGTAAAACAGCCACTAAACATAGGAAGAGTTTCAAGTGCAGCGATGATCATGAAAATGCAAATTAAAACCACAAAGAGATGCCATTTCACATTCTTCTGAATGGCAAATATTTAGGTCTGATAATAAATTATTATCAGAACAAGTAAGGATTTGAAGCAACATCTGTGTAAATTAGGACAAGATCAGTTCAAAGATCAATTTGATAAGATCGAATCACTGCCATTACCTAGAAATTCCAGTTGCAGGTGTCTATCCCAAAAAATTCTATGTGCACAAGACATGTACACAAACACTGTGTACGGTATCACTTGTAATAACAAAGGAGTGGAAGCCACACATATCTACCCTGGGAGAATGGATAAATGAGGAGAGATACTGTGTATTAACACACTGGATCACAAGCAGCGGTGAAACTGAATAAAGTGGAAGTAGGTGCAGCAAGAAGGTTGAACTTGAAAACATTAGTTTTGAAAACTGCAGTGATAATATGATCACTTACATATTTTTCTAAGATTTATTTATTTATTTGAGAGACAGAGAGTGGCAGGAGGGGCAGGGGGAGAGGGAAAGAGAATCCTCAAGCAGACTCAACATTCAGCATGGAGCCTGACGCAGGGCTCAATCCCAGGACCCTGAGATTATGACCTGAGCTGAAATCAAGAGTCGACTGCTCAACCGACTGAGCCACCCAGGCACCTCCGATCACTTACATATTTTTTAAAGATTTTATTTATTTATTTGAAAAAGAGAGAGGGGGGCGCTTGGGTGGCTCAGCTGGTTAAGCGACTGCCTTCGGCTCAGGTCATGATCCCGGAGTCCTGGGATCAAGTCCCACATCGGGCTCCCAGCTCCATGGGGAGCCTGCTTCTCCCTCTGACCTCCCCTCTCATGCTCTCTCACTGTGTCTCTCTCTCTCTCTCTCAAATAATTAAATAAAATCTTAAAAAAAAAGAAAAAGAAAAAGAGAGAGAGAGAAAGAGAGCGCACACAAGTGGGAGGAGGGAAGGGAGAGGGAGAAGCAGACTCCCTGCTGAGCCAGAAGCCCACAGCAGGGCTCAATTCCAGGACCCTGGGATCACAACCGGAGCCCAAGACAGACGCTTAACTGACTGAGCCACCCAGGCGCCCCCACTTATATATTTTTTTTAACTTTTTTTTTTAAAGATTTTATTTATTTATTTGACAGACAGATCACAAGTAGGCAGAGAAGCAGGCAGAGAGAGAGGAGGAAGCAGGCTCCCCGCCGAGCAGAGAGCCCAATGCAGGGCTCAATCCCAGGACCCTGGGATCATGACCTGAGCTGAAGGCAGAGGCTTTAACCTACTGAGCCACCCAGGCGTCCCCCGACTTATATTTTTAAACACATAAAAATGCTAAGTATAGATTATGGATACAAACATATGAAATATATAGAGATATAAACACTGATAGGAGGTTACCAATCTCAAGATAGTAATTACCCTCTGGTAAAGAATGGCTGGAAAAGGAAGAAGCCCCCCACGCTGCCAGCAGAATCCCCACTTCCCTCTCCTCCCCCCAAAAATCACACCCCCCCTTTCCATATTCTGCCTAAGGGACTCACAAAATGAATCACAGCATGCTGCACCTGGCTCCTTACCACAGTCACTACAAAACCCTGAAACATCCTGGTCATTATTCATTACGTGGTCATTTATCGCCATGCAGCTGGGAACAGCATCTAATCAGACTCTAACTTCCATCCTTCTCAAATCCCAAACCCTCCACCAAGTTCTTTGCAAAATCCCTTATATCCTTAATTCTTCTCTGAAAGTAACCATCTTGTCTCTAACCTGGTTCCTCCCTGAGAATTCCCTCCCACCCTCCCAGCCCTCCCAAACAATGGCTGTTGTCTCCCCTTTAACCCTCATCCACCAGAACTACAGGTAGAGAAGCTCACTGCCTGTTAAAAATCTCAGCACTGCCTTCTTTCACTGTACCTCGTTCTCCCCTAAAATTCTCTGGCTTTAAAGCTTATGCCTTTAGATGGCATCATCTGCCACCACTCTTGTCTGTATATACAGATTTCCGGTTACTTCCCTTATTTTAAAAAAATATGTATTAGTACCTTGTTCACCACCATTATCGTCAATATTAGTCCAGTAATAATTATTGGTGACTTTATTTTTTTTTAAGACTTTATTTTGAGAGTGAGAGAATGAGTGAGAACACAAATAGGGAGGAAGGGGCAGACAGAGAAGGAGAAGTAGACTCCCCACGGAGCAGAGAACCCCACATGGGGCTCGATCCCAGGACCCTGAGATCATGACTCGAGCTGAAAGCAGATGCTTAATCAACAGAGCCACCCAGGTGCCCTATTGGTGACTTTAATATCCACACAGACAATATTTCTAAAACTCTAACCGCTTGATAGAATTGACTTCTCCCAGGATCCCATCCTCCTTCCTTCTGCAATCACCCACTTCCACTGTCACCCCCTTTGATAACAGCATCCCTTTCATAATTTCATTTCCAAGCATTTCACTCTCCAACCACCACTCCTGACTCCAACAGCCCTTTCACTACAACAATTCATGGATCTGATCAACCCTTTACTGCCCCAATCAGCCCCTGTTCATTCTTGCCTCCTACCAGATTCCATAGTTAATATTTCAAGCACTCAACTTCCTTGCTCTTCCCTCCGTTTACTAACCTGGCAAAACCCTAACCCTGACTAAAGCCAATCTCCAACTGTTCTACGCTTTAACCAGAAGCCCGCAGCTGGAGGAAAACATTCACCATACTACCAGGTAATACTTTCAATTCATGCCCACTAATTCCAAGGGGCCATTTGTACTGTCCAACAACCTACATTTCCCCAATCCATTTCCTAGAAAACGATTTCATGCCTTCTTTCCTTAATACAACCTCTGGGCCAGAGACGTTGAGTTGGTCCTTGCTCGGTCTCCTCCCTGCTCCACAGCCAACTCTTCTTCCCAGCTTCTACCCCTCTGGGCAACAGCAACCTGGGGCTGCAAATTCACAGAGCCACAAAGAGGCAACAGCCTTCCATAACTTTTATAATAGTCCCTCTCCATGACCTTGCTCCAGCAGCCTGAAATGCCTGGCTTTCTAGTCTAACACCTCTAATACATAAATCTATAAAAATCACAGTTGGTTCTGCTTCCCTGATTGAACCCTGAATTTCTGGTAGAGGAAGCGATTAAAGGGAAACAGGACCTTAACAACAGAAATCTGAAGGTGCTTCTCTGATTTGATAAAAGGCACTAATGACCCTGTTTCCAGAGGTAAAGGGGAGACTAGTTGCCCATGGCATGCAAAGCCAGTATTTAAGCCAAAATACTTAAATCATCACCTGCAGAGAAGCATCATTAAGGACCTATAGAAGAGAAGGCTTGGGTAACCCAGTAGTTGCTGCCACAGAATATTTTGTAGAAATGTGTTATACAATGGGTTAGTTGCTTCTGAGTACACTGGAGAACCTGGTAAAAGAAATGAGTCCAGAGTTTTAAATTCACGGCTCAAGGTCTGGGAAAGATACTAGAAGTCTTCCATAACACCTTCATAGAAAGCTTGTGTCATGTGGACGCAACGCTGAGAATTCTGAAAAGCAAACCCCCCATGAGGCTAAAGACAGTGAAAATTCAACACACACCCTGTGGGGCATCTTAGATTAAAAGGAAGACTTTGGACTGGGAAGGAACAGGACCCTGAAAATTGGGATAGGGACATATAGGAAGATTCTGATGAAGCTGATTACCTTGAACCCTTAAATTCCCCAAGACTCCTCTGCAAGTAGAAGCAGCTCTTCTTTCTCTGTCTGAGTAAAGAGTCTCCCTTTGCCTGAAGAATCTGTAATGGCCTCACCTGAGACAGGTGCCCTACCCACACTGCTGAGTTCCTGGAGACCTATTCCCAAAGCCTATCATTATCCAGACATATAACCACACTCAAATCCTAGAAGTTCCTGGGGGTTGGGCACAAGATGTGGCCTGTGAAGGTATGTAGTTACATACCAAAAATAACCGCAAGATTTGGACAAGTTATGTCAACAGAAAGCTGGGAAGTCTATCTCGCAGAACTCCCTCCGCTGTAGGTTTTGAGCTAGAGCTGGGCGAAAGAGAAATGTGCAGCACGTTTAGAAAACAGAAGTAAAGCTGTAGAGCCACGGTGCTCTGGAAGTCGGGTGCTTTAAGGCAGTGAGACACAGAGAGGCTGGCAACTTTAGTTTGTCCTTATGCTTCTTTTTCCCTACCCCACGTCCTCTTCCCCACACTGCTCCCACTCTTCTTCTCAATGGCCAGGCCCGCTGCTCACCAGCAGCGATCCCAAGCCCACCAGAAACTTGACTGGGACTTAGAAATGTGGTAGCTACGTCCGGTGACTTCTACCAGCCCATCTTCCCAGGGGCATGCTGCACGCTGGAAAATGAACGGCTTTTGTGACTGCGTGAGAGATCTGTGAGGGAAGAGCTTTACGCTGTGTACTGTCAATCTTTCATTCACATGGCTTTTAATGAACATTTAAAAATCTGATGAAGAGGCACCTGGATGGCTCAGTGGGTTAGGGCCTCTGTCTTGGGCTCAGGTCGTGATCCCGGCATCTTGGGATTGTGCCCTGAGTCGGGCTCTCTGCTCAGCAGGGAGTCGGCTTCCCCCTCTCTCTCTGCCTGTCTCTCTGCTTACTTGTGATCTCTCTCTCTGCCAAATAAATAAATAAAATCTTTGAAAAAAATAAAAATATAAATAAAAAATAAAAATCTGATGAAGAAACAAACTGAGGGGTGCTGGGGGGAGGGGGGTCGGTAAAGGGGATGGGGTAATGGACATTGGGGAGGGTATGTGCTATGGTTAGTGCTGTGAAGTGTGTAAACCTGGCGATTCACAGACATGTACCCCTGGGGATAAAAATACGTTGTATGTTTATAAAAAATTAAAAAAAAAAAAATCTGATGAAGAGGGGAGCCTGGGTGGCTCAGTGGGTTAAGCCTCTGCCTTCGGCTCTGGTCATGATCTCAGGGTCCTGGGGTTGAGCCCCGCATCGGGCTCTCTGCCCGGCAGAGAGCCTGCTTCCCCTCTCTCTCTGTCTGCCTCTCTGCCTATTTGTGATCCCTCTCTCTGTCAAATAAATAAATAAAATCTTTTTTAAAAAAAATCTAATGAAGATAAATAATGTTTAAGTAATTTTAAACATTTCAAGCGACGTTTTCTAATTTGGAACACTCTAAGCTCCCCAAGAAGAAAGAATAAAAGGAGCTTTTCCAACCTAAAAGAAGAAAATAAAAAGACTTACATCATTAGATTGAAACAATCGAGTCATTGCAAAGAAGGCTTCTGTGGCTTCCGTAGTTCCAAAGTGTTCACCCTAAGGAAAATTGAAAACAACTTCTTAAACTTAAAAAAAAAAAAAGTATATTAAGGATTTTCCTTTTTTTCTGCAAAAAATCTTTTAGAACTCAGGGGAAAAATTTCTTTGTAAACATTCTGCCTCTGAGCTATTTTTCTGGCTTTCAATTTATAAAACTTGTATGGGCATTGTGTCCACTCCTTATTTGAAATAATTCAGTATTACACACCATGCTAGAAAAGTTCTGGAATAGTCGTCTCTAACCTTTTAGCAGGAACTATTTTGATTTCCCTAGAGAACCACAATTTACAAGGAGGTAGAAAGTAGTAGCAAGCTGAGCTCCTAATCAGAATGGCATGTTAATACTATACTGCCTATAAGCAGAGATCACACCTTTTATATTTCTATAATCTAATGCCCAGCACAAAGCCTGACATATTATAGGAGCACAATAAATATTAAGTTATAAAGAACTATATATTAGGAATCCCAAAAAACATGGTAAAAAGGAACCAACGAAAAAGGCAGGAACCAGATTAGTTATATAAAAGTCAGGCTTTGGATGATGCTTTGGATCAGAACTTTAATATGCTTAATAAATCATCCAAGGATCTTTCCAAAATGCAGAATCGGCTTTAGTAGCCCTAAGTGAAGGCTGAAATTTTGCAATTCTAACTGGCTGCTGGTGATGCAAATGCTGCTGAGTCTGAGAATGGCATGTTTTTAAGTAGCAAGATGTTAGATAACTTGTTTCACTCACAGTCAAAAAATTCCAGATTAGAGACCACCTGAGACATTAACATTTAAATAACCAATTTCATTAAAAGCAATCCTCATAATACGTTAGCCTCAATCACTTTTCAGGGCTTCAGATCTCGCTCAGAATATAACTAGTTTTCAATCTATTTGTTATGGGTATAAGAATAAACAAATTTTGAAGGTGAAAAACCTTAAAAGTTGAGTTTGAAACATAGAGTTTAAGAATTCACAGTTACTTAAATCAGAGGACCCAACATGCTCATCAGTAAGAGACTTTCCTCCCTTTCCTTCATAAATATTTAGTGAACATACAGAAGTCCAGGCACTTTTCAGTCAGCTCAGTAAACCCTAAGTCCCTACTTTTGGGCTTGAAATTCAGAATATATGAGTAGATCAGCTGTAGCAGGAATTTGAAAGTATGTTTCCATAAAGCAATACCAAGAACCAGGCCAAAGATAAAACTAAGGTTCCCAAACCTGTTTCTGTAGTTGACTGTGTTTGTTTATGAGATTACACTGTTAATTTCCTTATCAAGATAATGAAGTGTTTCAACATGAGTTTTCCATCAAAGAGCTACTGGTCAATATAAAAGTGTGTGTTACTCTGCACTGCCTTCAACTACTCAAAACTCTGCTTATACAATGGATTTAGCCAACCTGGGCTCAATGTGTGTTATGAAAAATTAAATCAAACTGACTTTGCCCTAAATGCTTCTAATATGCTACCACAGAAGAATATGATTTCGGTACAAGATTATATTTTATGTCAAAGTAAGTACTTGTTGCTCAGTCTCCATTTGCAAAGGACAAACCTTCACCATGTCTCCAGTAATGAAATACAGTAAAAATATGATAATACGGTAAAAATATGATATCCTCATGGAATTCAAATTGGAAACCATGGTCTTCTCAACACCATATGTAAGCCACCTGAAGTATATATAAGTGTACATTTGTGTGTGCGTGTGTAAGCGTGTGAATCTAAGAAACAAAATCACATTTTCTAAGGTCCTAGACATTTCATGAGAATTTTTGGTCTGAAGCAAAACAAAGAAGCAAAAACACAAGAAAAAATAAAATCAATAGCAACAACAGCAAACAGAATCCATGTTCTATCAGGGCAAATACTTTTGTGGGTTTTGTCTGCTATGTCCCCAGTGCCTCAAACACTGCCGAAGAATCAGCAGGTGTATTATAAATATTTGCTGAATAACTGAATGAAAACTATTCCTGGATGTGCATGTCCAGGATTGTTCTCAGTGCTTTCCATTCATTATCTCATTGAATCATTACAACTTTAGGAAACAGGCATTATCATAATCCCCATGTATAGAAAAGGACACTAAGGCACAGAATGGTTAAGCACAGAATCATATCACTTGCCATGGTACAGTAGGGATGATACATATAAATTCTAAATATGAAAATCAAAGCTTGGAAAAAAAATCACCATTACTACTCTTCCCCCTCCAAAAAAAACTAAAATATCTATCTGGAATTTGTTTAAGATTTTGTACTGTATTTTTGGAGGGACATGAGACCTCTGAACAAATCTAAACAACATTTTTTAGCATCAACTAAAAGTTGTTAAATTCAAATCAAGATTGAGGACCTACTATGCATTTAGCTGATCTAGTACCTCATGAAGTATATGTCAGAAGTATATGTCATAATCAGAACAGAAGTATGTGTCATAATCCTTGTCCTATGTAACCCTTACATATCTTTACCTTAATCAAACACTGTATATTTTTAATTAAGTGAATTTTTTTAAAAAATAACTATATTTTGGGGAAAGTATTTCACTGCATGTTTTGTATTTCTATTCCAGGAAACAAATCTGAGGCAAATCAAAACAGTTTACCTGGTTCAGTAAGTAAAGAATCTTTGTAAGAATATGCAAACATCTTCTTGGATTGATGGGTGTTTCATTGAATATACGAGCCTGTGGGACAAAAAAAAATTGTTATACATAGTATATTTTCTATCATTTTTATCACAGATTACAAAAAATCAATTTCAATCAAATAAACTACATATTTTGATCACAATATCCAAATAATGTTAATTGCTTACAGTTTTCAATTTATCACAGTATATGATACATTATTACACACGGTCTTGATTTTCCATTCCACATTAACTCCACTCCTTAGATCTAGTACTTCAACTTTATGCGCTTTATGTGTTAAGTAAGAATCACAGTATTTACCTACAGCATTTGAATACAATTATTTTAATGTCTGCAACTTCCTTCAGTAACCTTGTACTATACACCTCTTTGGCATTTTATTTAAAATTATCAACATGCGGGAGAGTCCACATGTTTTTGCATTTCTGTAAGCTCTAGACCCTCCGAGGATAAGTAACCATCTTCTTTTTCCCTCATGTCTGTATTCTCCGAACACATTATTGCATTCCTCAATTCTTATTTTGGGTCATCATATTCCAGGGGCTCTCTGACCACCATTCTAAAATGGAATAGAAAAGAAAGAACACAGCATACTTCCAAGTCATACCTCCTGTAAGACAGCACTCTTCTCCAGATGCCGAAAAGGATTGGAGCCACTACCTATGTTATAAACAAAAAAATGTCTTTAAGAGCTGTCCTAGACAAATTTATGTCTACAGGTTATTGAATGCTTGGGATAGCTCATCTAAGTGGAGTGACCACTTGGATATCACAGTGAGAATCATTACAAATACACATATAAGTTGAATAAAATCATTTCGATTCTGGTACTAGCTGTCTTTACTAGTCATTGGAGATCTTGTACTTCTCTTTTGCAGGACCCCTGCCCAAAATGAGTGCCCTCTTCCCCTGTCCTCTTTTCACATGAATGTGACAAGTGTATGTCATATGCACACAGCTAAGATGGATGAGACGGTGGCTGGGCCCTTTGGATTTCCCCAAAGGCAAGCACTATCTTACATGTTTCCAACAATTACTGCGAGGCAGAAAAGAGTTTAGCAAAGAACCCTATCATAAGAAGCTGGTAGAGGCCATGGAGATTTCCTAAACCAAATCTCGACCGCACCATGGGAGAGCAGCACCAAACACTGAGGGGTTTTGGTTTGGGCGTTGCGGGGGGGGGGGGGGGGGGGGGGTGTTGTTTTCAGGTGGCTTGGCATCCTCCCCATTTGCTCTGGACCAAGGACGGGTATCAAGAACGAACTCACTTCTGGATGCCTGAGCATTAAATGACCTATGTACCACGGGACAGTCTGATCCCCCTGGGTGGCGGAAGACTGGAAGGTACAAGGCACTTCCAAGTTCATACACACACGTACACACACTGTCCTCTCGAGCCCAGACCCGGTCTGGGCCTACCACGACCAGCGCCCCCCACTCTCACACGCGCGCACCCACTCCCTCGGCCACGCGCCGTGGGCCCGCCTCCTCTGCGGACAGCCCACCCCCCGCGAGCGCGGCGGAGGCGGCTCCAAGGGGCTGCGCCCGGGGGAGGGGGCGGGAGCGGGGGGCGGGAGCGGGGGGCGGGGCCGCCGAGCCGCCGGACGCGGCGCGCGGGCGCGGGGCGGGAGCGCGCGACCCGAGGGGAGGCTCCGGCGCCCGGGGGAGGGGCTAGGGGCAGGCCCCAGGCTGCGGCAGAGCGGAGCCGGGCGGAGGGAGGGGCGGGCTCCAACTCCGGCCCCCTGGCACACCGGCGCCCACGCCTTCGGGTCCGCGGACCCCGAGAGCAGGTGTTGGCGGGCGGGGAAGGGGCCCCCGAGGCTGAGGGTGGGCGTCAGAAGCCCAGCGCGTACCAGACTCCTCGTCCTTCTTGTCGAATTTTTTAATCATCTTGGACGACTTCCCAGCGCCCAGACCCACCGCAACCGTCCCAGGCGCCGCAGCCGGCGAGCGGAAGAGACTGCAGGAAGGCCGGCCCCGTGCTCTGGCGCCGGTTGGGTCGCCGTCCCGTCACTCGGGGAGAAGGCCCGCCCTCCCCCGGCTGTCGCGGCCGCTCTGGTCCCCTGGGGACGCGGCCACGCCCTCTCCTCCTCCCCTCGCCGGGCAGAGGCGGGGCCAGGGGCTGGGGCCCCTGGGCTGCGTCCGGGCCCCTGCAGCGACAGGTTGGAGCCGGGGGCTGGCCCTGTCCCGGAGCGGGCAGAATGCGACTTTATTAGGTTGGCACGCCCTGGAAGGTGACTTCTGCAGGCCCCTTAGTCTCTGGAGACCGAGGCGGGAGGCCCGGAGGGTTTGTTTTCACTTGACGACAGTGGCGTTTTTGATAACCCACTGCTGGGCCCTTCCATTGCGGAAGATGCTCCCCACTGGCACAGTTCTGATGGGTTTCTCTTCCAGGAGCGAAGAAAGGGTTAGTGGTTCCCAAATCATCTTGGAAGTTGGCGGGTCACTCCCTGACTTGGTGACTGCAACAAAGCACAGGGCACCTTGGTGAATGTGGATTTCCAGAAGATTTAGGGCACTCAATGTGAGGCAGGAAGGAGACCCACTTGGAGAGACCAGGAAACTTTACTCTTAGCAGGAGGGTAAATTTTGGACCATGGACTACCATGCCCAACCTTCTTTATAGTTCTGGATTCCTTCCCTTCATCAAAACCCCGTTTAAAATACTGCCAGTTTGGAGACTTCCATGTTTCATCCCATCCCTTTCAAATGATCCCACCTGCAACCATATAAACAACTTAGACAACTAAGTAAGGTGTACTCACTGGTATTCCTATTCCTCTTAGCCTTTTTCTAAAGTTAGGTGGTTTTCTGTTCTCCTGTCGGAGCATGTACCTAAGAAACTGTTTCTACCTTTGGCTTCAGGGTCCTCACTTTATCCAGATTCTCTTTCAACCTCTGCCTGTTCTTGGAAGTTTCCAGTCTGGGCTCTTCTTGCTTCCATCCCTCCGCACTTCTTTGAAGCATTATGTCTTGTAAATACCCCGTGAATCTGTTTTCTTATTCCTACTGCTATCACCTTAATTCGGTTCCTATCATCTATCTCTTAGATGGCCTCCTAATCACCCCCCCAACCAATTATGGTCCCCATCCAAACCATTCTCTACCTAATCTTTTTTTTATTTAGATGCCCGGCAAACTGGGAAGGAGACTGGCTATTGGCAGAAGGAGGGTTGGCTAGCAATCTCTTTTGCTTGAAGTGGAGACATTGTTTCAACTTTATAGCTCCATTGTCTTTGTTTAGGGAAAGCATCACAAGGGGCCCTTTGGATACACAAGGGAGTAGGGTACTCACTTTTCTTGGGTGAAACTGTAAAGTCACCAGAAATCTACTAATTGCTATAGACGGAGATATTATGTGTTCTATTTAGAAATGTAAATTGGGTAGATCCTTACAGATTCATGCCCTTGAGAAAGAGAAATTCTAATCTAGAGTAGATTCTAGATTCTAGAGAAATTATTTCCCCCAGTATTGACTTAAACCAAACTGCTGATATCCTACATACAGTATCATTTAAGATGTAACTCCAACTTTACTAAATGTGCTATTAACTTATGTTCATCATACCTTGCTTATAAAGCTCAAACCTTACCTTGGTGGAAGGATGGAATTTCCCTTGAAGGAAATAAACATCCTTACTTATTATTATAGAACTGGGGGGAAAAACAGTCTTGGAGCTTGATAAGTGTTCAACACTTACAGTTGTCCCATAAATGTTAAATGAATGATAATGTGTAAGGAGCATTTTCATTGCATTCTCTTCTGTAAAACCTTATCACAAACCCCTTCCACGCCGTGTCCACCTCAACCCCAGAGAAACTCATGAACCTCAGACTTATCCTTTGGTCCTTCTAGAATAGTTTTCCACAAAGTGTGATGTGCAAAATACAAGGTGGTTTTAGGTGATACTTAGATAAATTTTAAATTTTAATTATTATAAATTCGACTAAATGTATGTCAGGAAAAAACATGTAACTATTGTATCGTATGATATGTATTAAGAAAGGAACAGCAACAACAAAAAAACTTTTAAAAACACCAAGTAACAGGGCAAATAATACACCAATATGGCTAAAACTATCAAAGTGGTAGGCTATGTAGTTTGGGAAACACTAGGCTAGAGCTTTCTTGAAATTTGAGAGTTTTAAAAAAAGAAATTTGAGGGTTTAACGGGGTCCAAAACCTAGTATCACTCAGGCCTCTTTAACAATTCTTAGCATCTATGCTACAAAGAAAAATAGTTTCCAGAACTTCCATGAGGGAGGTTGATTTGCCCTTATCTCTTGTCCCCAAAAAGTTGTGCCTCCTGCCCACATCTCAGATCTATAAACCCTTGCTTTAAAAGAAAGAAGCTTACCATCTTTCCTCATATCTCTTTTACAGACTGAAGAAAAGTTGAGCTGGGGGTACATTTGTTTCTGTTTCCTCAAAGCATAGACCTTTAAATATTTCCCTTCGCTCTTGAAATCATTGTCGGTGGAAAACCTTAAGAAAGAAAGCTCATTTAATAGATCCTAGGGCAGGGTGTTAATGGAAACACTCACTACATTCCAATTCTAGGAGAGAAGAAAGGACAGTCACTAGAGAATGCTCATTGGTATGGAGTGGGAATATTGCTCAACTAGAGGGATGCTTCTAGAACCCAGCATTGTAAATCTGTGAAGGAACTCTAAGATCTCTTCTTGGTTGCCTGGGTGGCTCAGTCAGTTAAGCATCTGCCTTAGGCTCAGGCCATGATCCCAGGGTCCTGGGATCCAGCCCCATGTTGGGCTCTCTGCTCAGCAGGGAGCCTGCTTCTCCCTCTCCTGCCATTCCCCACCCAACCCCACTTGTGCTCTTTGGCTCTCTCTGTCAAATAAATAAATAAAATCTTTTAAAAAATAAAAATTTAAAATATTTTAAAAATAAAAATAAAATCTCTTCTCTGCTCCCCAAATTAAATGTGGGTTGCTCCTATACCTGGTTTCAAATGAAATCTCATAGCATATTGTTCTTAAGCCACAGCTCTTTACATGCACTGAGGGAAAATACTGTTCTGTTTCCTCTCATAAATCTTTGAGTACTTCTTTTCACTCTTGAAAATCATTTTGAGTGAAAAACCTTAGTTTTGCATTACTGTCTCTTTTCATTAGGGTATAAATGAGGTTGGGGGTCATGTAGGAAAGCTGTCTTATTATAATGCAGATATATATATTTCCTACAATCAAAAAGCTTTTGTTAAATTGTGATGAAAAAAGATAGTAACATGAATAAGGAAACGATAGGGAAGAAAATGAGTACGAGCGCCGGGACTTCACCTAAACCACTGCTCTTGCTTGGATGTAGGATCCTCCAACAGGGTCATACGAAAGGTTGGTTTCAGCCCAGATCGTAACTTTTTTTCCTGAGACATCAAGGGTAGGCAGAAGTTCTCAGCGGGCTTGTGCCGATGACTTTCCTGCAGCAGAGGAAGGAAGAGTAAGTGACGGAGTAAGCTGAGCCTTTGAGACTGGACTGATTTCCTGGACTCAGCTTTAATTCCTCTAAAATGATGCAAAAAACCTGCCAGAGAGGGAAGTGGGGACTGAAACCAAAAGAAAAGGAGGCAGTTCCCTGAGTGGGCTACTACAGTAGCCCCCTCTTGTCCACAGAAGATACATTCTAACACCCCCAGTGGATGCCTGAAATCATAAATAGTACCGAGCTCTCCAGACACACTATATTTTTTCCTATATGTACATACCTATGATAAAGTTTAACTTCTAAATTAGGCACAGTAAGAGATTACTAACAATAACCAATAAAATAGAATAATGATATTGTATTAAAAGTTAGGTGAATGTGGTCTCTTTCTCACTCAAAATAATATATTACACTGGCCCCTTTCCTTCTTGTGATGATGTGAGATGATAACGTGCCTACATGATGAGATGCAGGGAGGTGAGTGACATAGGCATGGTGACTTAGCGTTAGGCTACTGCTGAAGGAGGAACAGCTGCTTCTGGCCCCAGGTTGACTGGGGATAACTGAAACCACGGAAACTGCAGATAAGAGGTGGGGGTGGGAACTACTGTACCCATTTGTTTTGTTGCCAGATGACACGTCCAAAGCTTGATCAGGGTCTTGAGTCATTGGCTGGACTTGCCCAGTGGCCCTTGGAAGTGAATGGCAGAGGACTTTACCCAGTTTTGAGAACGATTCAATTAGTGAATCACTTAGGAAACCAAGCATTTGGTAATACATTGGGAAAGAAATCCATAGGACTCTACCTTCCTTTCTCAAAAATGACTGCCTCATTCACATTCCATTCTCTGTCTGCAGTGAAAAGGTCATGAAATGGGATGTTTTGTGAGGTAATCATTTCACCATTACTAAAGGTCATAGAATCAAAGACTTTAAGAAAAGATCTTAAAGGTCATCCAGTCTAACCATTCATCTGACCCTCTTATCCCCTCTACAGTATCACTATCAAGTGGTCAATCTTCCTGTACCAAAAGACTCAACCCATTTCCTCTTTGCTCAGCTGTTGGCTGCCCCGCCCCCGACCTTCTACAGTGTAGCCCAAACAGAACAAATCTAGGGTCTCTTCTGCAAGGTCCTTATAGAATTTGAAGAGATCCATCACATTCCTCCTAAGCTCCTTCTCCTTTCTTAGGCTCAACATTGCCCCTATTTTGAACTTTTCTTCCTGTGATCTGGCTTTCGGCTCCCTATTCTCCTGATTTTTCCTGTAACCCACTTGAGAAAGCTACTGTTTAGATTCATCCTAATGTGTGGCAATCTGAAATGAAAACAACATGCTAGTAACAGCAGGACACATCCCATCACCTTGCTAAAGTCTCTATTCCAATGTCATCACCTCTTCTGAGAGTCTCATCTAACTACGCTATCTAGAATTGCCCCTCACACCCATCATGCTCCGTTCCCTTATCCTGCTTTGTCATGGCACTTAGCACATTCCACAGTATCTGTGTGATTGTTGGCTTGCTTCTGGTCTGTCTGCCTCCCTGGAATTAAACTTCACTCAGCCAGACATTGGCGTACTCACCGATATACCCCTACTGCCCATAACAGTGCCCGGCACTGAGTAGGTGCTCAATAAACACTTGCTGAGTCAATGAAAGAATAAATGAATGACCAGACTGATTAAATGACACACACTGAGCTGCTTCCCCCAGAATTTTAAAGCTTCTTTAAAAAAAATATATTTCCTGTTGAACCATGTCTTTTAAATTCCGTACTCCTTCTCTTTAAGCTCTTCCAGTTTTGAGGAACTTCTGTCTAAGTTACCTCAACAAATAGAGGTTTTACTCTAAGAGCTCATGGGCCTAGGATCTAAGACTTAGCTAACAATCTGGCCACAAAAAGAACAGAAACGGTACCAGAGCTGGACCCCATGGCAGAAAAACAGGAAAGGAAAAGTATTTGGAATCCAAGACGGCACTAGCTAAGGACAACCATGACATGAGTTGGTGTATCTCATCTCTGCCCCCTGTCATTAGCTTGTCTCCTACTTTCTTCCTGTCTGCTTCCTTCTCTCTCTATCATGTTCGCTCCCTGCCTTTATTCTGTATCCTTCTTCTCCCCGTAGCTTCCACTTATTCATTTCTACTTCCCTAGAACTTTATCCTGTCCCTCCTCTACTTTCATGGTCCCAACACACTCCTCTTCCTCCTGATTTGATTTTTTTTTCTTTAATGGCCTCTACCTGTCCTTTCAGCTTTTCATTCCCACTGCCTTCATCTTCCCCTTTCCCAACTCAGATGCCTGGAAGCAGGAATCTGATCGGTCTGGGGCATTTTTGGTTGTTGATAGGTTGGTGGGCTTTGGTGTTGGTTTGATTTTTGGTCTTGGGATGGTTTTTTGTTTGTTTTCACTTGGGGATACCACTCTGTACCACAGGTCACCAATCAGCTTATGAATTGTGCTTCCCTGGGTCTGGCGTCCTCCTCAGGTCCCAGCTAGCTGTAGAAGGGCATCCTTTTCTTCATGGATGGTGGGAGGGCCATTTCACTTAGAAGGAAATGAGGAAAGCCATCCTCGTGACAGACGTGCCTGCTCCATTCTTCGATTTGCCTGCTGGAATTCACCTTTTTCTTATACACGTGCCTGGGCATAGCAAAAGAATGCTTCTTTTGTATATGATCTTAGGCTCACTAAAGGCTGTCGCATTTGTCTAACAAGGGAAAGGGATGTTGTAGCATGAATATGAAAGAAGGCGTTCTAGATATTGGCCTTCTTCTTGGACTTGTTCTAGAGAGCCTGTGGAATTAACATGGAGTCAGTCCTTGACAATCAGTGCCTTAACTCTGTAGCACAATTTGCCCATGGATATGATCAGATCCTGCGTGTGATCTGGAAGGCTCAGAAAGTGCCAGCTGTTGGCAGAAAGCTCTTCTTACTTCAAGCTACACGATAGTCTTGTATCACCTTTTCTACCTGGAGTAGGACAATACTAGGCCGGCATGTGTTCCTCTCTCGGTGTACATTACCCACAACCACTGAGAATGCACCACTGAGTTGATGCTCAAAGGACACAAATTCCGAGCCCCAAGAGACCATAGGCAATGAATTCATTAACAAACTCACGTTCAGCATCTATCATTGCATATTGGCAATTTACCCTCCATTTGGAGAGGAAGCTTTTACTGCCATTCATCCAGGAACTAAGGAAACACAAACCTCAAATTCACCGCATTGTATCACAAGGGTCTGTCTTGGGTAATTTCTGTGATAATTAGATTCTTTTGTTTGCACTTTCACTTACTTCATTCAATTTCTTCTTGTTATATTAGGCCTGCTCTCAAGGCTGTCAAGATCTTTTTTTAGATCCTGATTCCTACATATCTTTTAAATTCATTTTCTTCACTTCCTCTGCTATTGATTTAGTTCAATTCTTCAGCATTTCTCACCTTGACTGTTGTAGTAACATCACAACTGATCTTTCTGATTTGTATCCCTTCCACAGTGAACACATCTTTCTCTCAGCCTCCAAACACAGCCTTTCTAAAGTGCCCATTTGATTATACCTTTTATTACCCCCCATTTACTCTTTCCCATCTCCGTAAATGCACCTCACTTTCTTGGGTCTTCGTGCCTCTGCCTTTCCTTCTGATGGGGATATTCTCCCATTCTTTTGTCAGGGGGCACCTCCTCTGTAAAACCTCCCTGATTACTCCTTTCCCCCAACAAAGACACAGAGCTCTACTCTACGTTAGTGCTATATCTCGCATATTCTATTATCCATATATCTTGGTATATTAATAATAACTTTTATATTTCTCATGTATAGATCAGTGTCTCCTACTAGGCTCCAAGTTCCTTCCAGATAGAATATATTCTGAAAGCATCTTTATATTTTAGTTCTTTGTTTAGTTTATGTTTAGCAATTGTTTACTGGATTGAACATGAACTTCTATAGTGTAGAACGGAGTCCCAAATGTCTGGCTGCCATGATAGTGAATTCTCCGCCCTGTTCCTCTCCATTTCTTCTGACACCTGAAAGCAATGGGTGTAAAGCATAACCCTTTACTCATTTCCCATTTAGTTATTTCTGTTCCTTATTCACCATTTCCTGATTTATCCTTTATTGCTTTATACTCAACTGGAAAGCCAATGGCTGTTTTACCTTTGGTTAATTACAAACTAAATGTCTTTGGCCAAAGAGGAACAATTTCTAATTAGGACCATGCAATGATGTTGCACAATGACACAAGCTTGTGTAGTTCTGAGTCTTTCCCAGGCTCTCCAGGCTCGTGTGTGTGTGTGTGTGTGTGTGTGTGTGTGTAGTACATAGCAAGGAATAAGAAGGAAGAAGCTGGCTCCTGAGTACCATCTTCCATGTTAATTTAACTCCCTTCTTCAAGTTAGCTTCCAGTTCCTGGGGGTCCTTCCTCAGGGTGCCAGGATGCTTCCCCAGGTGCCATTACCTTGAGCTGCAACTCCTTGGAGAAGTATTTTGGGGCCATGTCCTTTCCTTCCTGGTCAATTGGGCAGGGAAGTGGGTTGTTGGTCATAATCAGTAAGGTCTTATCCTGATCATACTCTGCTACTTTCAACATGAAGCTTCTGATTTTCCCATTTCGAGCCAGGAATTTCTGCACAGCAGTGGGCTTCAAAGGCTCATAGTACTTCGCCTGAGTGACACAGAGGTTTCAGAGAGACAAAGGGATTAGATCAAGAGAAGATTCACCAATCAATTGGCTAGTCTTCTGCCTCTGTGAGGGAGGGACAGAGGCTGCACATGGGTGGGACAAATCTGCTCTGAAATGTGTTTTACAGAAAGTATCTGAAGCTAGCCATCCCTCTCTGCCCTCAGAGCAGCCCCCCACAAATAGTCTAAGGGATGAGGAAATGAATTGGAAAAATTTCCACATAAAAGGAGCGAGATGATTTAGTTCTTCTGAAAAAGTGTCACATTTGGCTGAACCCAATGGGGCAAACGGTAAGTTTCCATGTTAAACCTAAATGGGCTTCTCTACAACTCTCTCCAAGGCAAATGGAGAAATTGTCATACACCAAAGCTCCTTCCTTATTCAGGGAGACCAACACAGCACCCGCCTATGTCTTCCCACCCACCAACATTTCTCCACAAGCACAACCTTATAAAGAAAAAGCAGTCGCAAAAGACAGCATGTCATTTAAGATGTGGTGGGAGAAGGGGCTGTCCCACAAAATTTGCTTTTCTGTCTGTAGGGAAGAGGCAAAGGACTGGAGAGGGAAAGAATCAAATACCTCCTGATGAGAAATAGGTTTTCTCAACTTAAAGATAAATCAGCTGCTGGGCACCCGGGTGGCTCAGTTGGTTGGGTCTCTGAAACTTGATTTTGGCTCAGGTCATGATCTCAGTGATCTCAGGGTCATGAGATCGAGCCCTGCATCGGACTCCATGCTAGGTGGGGAGATTGCTTGGGATTCTCTCTCTCCCTTTCCCTCTGCCACTCCACTCCCACCCCACATCTGCACGTGCATGCTTGTGCTATCTTAAAAAAAAAAAAAAAAGATCAGCTGCGAGGACTACCCTCTTCCCAGTTCCTCCCTGGTCCCTCACCATCACCATATACTCAGCATTACTGCTGGCATAGTGTCCTAAGACAGGTCTGCTTCCCTGTGCCAGGAGACTGTGCAGTCATAGAAGCTGGTGGCACCGTGCCTGGACCTTACTGTTAGGGTTGTTGGGGGTGAGGGGATGAATCGTTTTTCACTTACCAAATTCGGATGGACCGTGTAAAGCTGAAGGTTCTTCAGAACAAATTTTGATGGCCCAACGGGATCACAAATCTAGAGACAATAATTGAAACAGCGGTTTCAAGTTGCACAGAGTCTAAACAATACTCACCTGTGTCTAACTAAAAACTGGCCTCTCGTTTGAATTAAGTGAGGAGAACATGTGCTTCAGGATTTGTACCCCGGAATTCTGGAATGCAGGCCACAGCAAGGAGAGCTATGTTCTGAAGCATCCCCACAGGAAAGCTTGTCCGTGGACATGTGGACCCACTCTGTGGACGTCAGGTAAAGCTGTGAGGGGGAAGCAGGTAAGGGCAGCATCAAAGATCACATGGGGACAAACCACTCCAAGGCATCACACCTCTTCCTTCTGCCCTTTCCATTTCTATAGGAAATCAGGTGAAAATCAACACAGAGGACATCCTCTAAGGAGAAAAGCAAGTTATAAAAAGGGCAATCACCTCAGGGTTGTAGTGGAAGGGAGCCCCAAGGACCACTGCCTGCCAAGATGGAAGCAGACACACGGAGAAAGGGAGAAACAATGGTGCATTTGGCTTTTTTTTTTTTTTTAAATATTTCTATAGTATGTGATTCTTCTGGAAATGTTGCCCAAAATAACTGAATGCCAGTAATATTCCTGCCCACCACTTGGCATTTTTCCGCTGGTGGACGTGCTTGGCAGACTGGTAGAGTGTCATGTCTTGGTTGGACAGTTGCTGGGCCTCCTGCCTCTCCTTCACTGACCCTGCCTGGCCTCTAGCTCAGCCGTAGGTCACCCAGAGATGAGTCAAAGGGATGAGGGCACAAGGAGAGAAAAGCTGAGTTACTTTGGGCTTGGCATAATCAGAAATCAAAAAAAGAGAAGTGGACACAATCCTGTATTTGGATCAGCATTTCCAAAGATTGCTATGCCCCCAAGGAGGTGATATGGTAAGATGGGGTGCAGAGGAAAGGGAACATGTGCTGAAAGGTAAGGAAAGCATGAACGTGAATGGAAAAGAGGGAAGAAATAAGGATGGGACAGAACTGTGCCATGAGGGGAGGTGTTATGCTGCTGGAGGAAAATGCCAGGGGCTGGCAATGACCAGGGGCTGTGGGGGGAGGGACCAGGAAGACTATCAGAGCCACACCATGCATTCCATGAGGAACAATGGGAAGAGATAAATCCAAAGATGCAAAGATTTAATTTTATTACCCTTTTGGAAAACTGAAGTCCCTTTGTTCAAAGCAAAGATACATTATAAACAATCTGCTTCATAGATATGATATAATAGAAGTCTCAGAAAAATTTTGAGAGAACTATGTGAAAATTTTTCTTTTGTAGGGTTTGTGTGTGTGTGTGTGTGTGTTGTTTTTTTTGTGGTTGTTGTTGTTGTTGTTGTTGTTGTTGTTTTGAGAGGGGAAGGGGGGGAGGAACACAGGGAGAGGGAGAGAGAGAGAATCTTAAGCAGGCTCCACACACATCATGGAGCCCCACACAGGGCTCAATCTCATGACCATGAGACAAAAATCGAGAGTCAGGCACTTAACTGACTGAGCTACCCAGGTGCCCCGATAGTTTTTTGGTATTTTTTTTAAATTAATTTTAGGGGAGAGAAAGTCTCTGAGGAAAATGCTTTTATTCTTAAATATTTCCAAATTAGTCTACAGTGGTTGACCAAACCTACAACAGTGTCCTAAGTGGAATATGTTTTTGGTTTTATGTTGAATTACACTATCCTGGCTGGTAAAATTAAATTGGCCTAGAAAATTCACTTGCATATGAAGAAATCTTGGGAAGCAACTGAGCTACCCAATGGGGTTTTGCAGCAAGAGGTGGCCATAAAGTCTAGCCAAGTTGTGTTTTTAAGATAGGTTTATGGTCCCTGGCTTCTAGCCCTGATTTGTTGCTGACATATCCCTGTCTCTTTTCTAAATCTCTCTTTCCCTTTCATAAAATCAGGACAAATTAACCTTGCTCTCTATATAAACATTAACCCCTTTTTGCTTTTCAACAGGAAGTTTGTGAACCCAACTCATAAAGTACTCTCTTTCTTCTAATGCTCTTTCTTACCTCATCATCATCAACCACTGTTGCTTTCTCAAGTTTAACTGAGATGGTTCTTGGAAGGCTTGATTTGCTTTGTTGAAACCTGAAACAGAAGCAGAATATCCTATTGTATTTTCTTATTCTGAGGCCTGGTCTTTGGCCCATTCTCAATCTCTGTCAACAGTTTGGGAGCCTGGCTTAGAAGAGCCCAATTTGGGTGATCACTAATTGAATATGTATGTGTAGTGAAGAATAGGATTTTTTATCCAGCCTGCATGCTGGGAGAAAACAAAACTTCGGTTTGAAGAATTAAGCAAGTGGGACCTCTTGGAGACAAGATGATAACCTGGTAAGCTGAATTCTTCTAAAGTAGCGATTTTAGATAAGTTAAGGAAGTGCTCTGGGTGGACTTCTTAAGGACATTCTTTTGGGCAACTGGACCTTCCTAATACCCTTAAAGACCACCTACTATTTTGAATGCCTACCCGCCTACTCTTCTCTGGAGGGAAATGACTACCTTTGCCAGTAACTGATTCCATGAGAAGGGATATTATTAGTGGGAGTTCACAACCAAATTTCCAATTCCTTTTTTTTTTTTTAAATATGGAACACTTCACAAATTTTCATGTCATCCTTATGCAGGGGCCATGCTAATCTTCTCTGTATTTCCATTTTTAGTATATGTGCTGATATGAGCACAAATTTCCAATTCTTTTTTTTAAAGATTTTATTTATTTATTTGACAGAGAGAGAGATCACAAGTAGGCAGAGAGTCAGGCAGAGAGAGGTGGGGGAAGCAGGCTCCCCGCTGAGCAGAGAGCCTGATGTGGGGCTCGATCCCAGGACTCTGGGATCATGACCTGAGCCGAAGGCAGCGGCTTAATCCACTGAGCCACCCAGGGGGCCCCACAAATTTCCAATTCTTAATGACCAGGCTTGGATTACTGGCTCCCATCTTGTACCTAACCATATCTAGGTTTCTCTATCTAGGACTAAGGTGGTAAAAATCATCAATGGTGAATATCCTCACACTCTGTTCTTTCTCTTACTTTCTGATCCCCTACCCAGATACCAATTCCTTTTGGAGAAAAGAGGGACACAGACATTGCAATATTTAGTAGGAAACTATTTTAGATCCCTCACTAATTCTACTAAACCCATTTAGTGCCTAAACATAGTGAAAGTTGCTCATCAGTAAGATTGGGTTAATGATTAAAATAAATGGCCTGTTTCCTCCTTGGAGATAGTTCCTATTTGGATATTAAACTAGCTTATATTAAGTAGGAGCTTGGGACTACCTGAAGTACATCTCGCTCCTCTAAAAAATGAGGGTGGCAGTGCAAGGACCAAACTAAGAAAAGTACAAATCGCCAAGCTATGTATGTAGTTGGCAGGTCAACTGCTGTAGGATGGTACAAATCATCCCAAATCCAGTATCAAGTCCCATCCAAGCATGGATCACTTCCATCTGTTGCTGCCTACCAACTTCATCACTAACTCAGGTCAGAGGTCTTAAAAGTAGTCTCAAGGGGAGCAGGTGACACATTGTGAATAGACCAAAATAAATTCATCCCCACTTAACATCTTAAAGTTGGTACCCTTTTGATGTGTCCTACTACCTTAAGCAATCTCATAATAATACACTATAATCTTTATTATAGCACTTCTCAAAATGCTTCTTTATTATTTCAAAGGCAACACAGGATCCCAGATGCTCTTTTTTAAGGCCAATTTAAGGCTCTAATAGAGCTGTGGGAAGAACTGTTCCTTTAATCCAGCAGCGTCACCAAGGACAATCTGGCGCTTTCCTTTTGCTAATGCTACTCTAGTTGCTGCATGAAACACAGACCAAGATCTGGGTTTTGACCTGAGAGTAGTTGGTCAATTAGAACATTTTTAATGAGAGTCTACTCTGGGACTAGACCTGTTCAAAGAGATCTGGGCTACAAGTCACGTTTGTATAAAATGGTAGTTATAACTTAGTGAGGCAAACACAACTACACACTTGGCATATCTCTTTTGGTCCATTGCTTTGCACCACTCAGTGGGCCAGTCCGAGGCAAGTATATACCCAGAGACCAAATTCAGTGCCTCCAAAGAGTTCGCGTTCTGCAGGGGCTCAATTCAATCCATTCCTTCCTTCAGGCACATCATGTGCCCAGCCCCGTTCTTGAGCCTGCGTGGGAAATGAGAGAAGATTGGTAGGTGCTGTTGTGAATGCAGAAAATGCACAAGACATGACGACCTTTGTCCTCAAGAACTTGGGTGGTAAATGGTGGAGTGGGAGAGGTGGGGGTGGGGAGAGGAAGTGACCTCTAAATGTGAAACAAGAATGACGACAAATGCATGCTAATATATTAGGTAAGTCATTTCGTCTCCTGGGGCCTTGATTTCCTCATCTGTAAAAATGGAGAGAGCTAACCAAATGATTTAAAGATAATATTCTAACTCCTTTAGACAGCAATAAAATTTCCTTACATTAAGACCTGAAATAAAATTGACTCACGGGTCAATCGTGGGAGAAAGTTGGAGAACAATGATGTTTTCATTTATCTCCCCTTTCAATACAATCATGCTCTCGTATGTCAGGTCTGGGAAGCTAGGGAAAGTGTGTGTGTATGTTGGTATGGGGAGAGGGTGGCAGGGAATTGCTACATTTTTTTTTTATATAGACAATTTAAAATGGAAGCTAAAAGTTGATGATGTGCAAGCCACCTTTAGAGAAAAAAGGTCAGTGAGGCCTGGAGGGACATTTCCTAAAGGATGTGTGGAGCTTGAGCTATGGGCCTATAAGAAGGTGTGTGAAGTCACTTACCTGATAGGTGTTTGTCGTTGCTGTTCAAAGTAGCAAGACATAAAAGTGGATATAGGTGGGATGGGATCGAATTATGGAGGTCTTGGCAATCAAGTAGAACTTTGATAGGCCTATAGGCCCAAGCCACTATAAAGCCCATGAGTTTGGAGGAGAGATTGTGTTCGTGTTGACAGTGTCAATAAGTGATTGTTTAAGGTTTATATCTAGTTTGATTGTCTAGACAGAAACCCTAAAGACAGTTGTCTAGAGTTTATGACTAGAATGAGATTAACTCTAAAAGTTCCCTCAAGGGGAATAGACTAATGAGCTTTTCACCCTTTTCTCACCTTTAGCTTACTGGAAGTGAGTCCAATTCATGCGTATATTGAAACTACAATAAATAGAAGCCATCAAACTGGGAGGTACAAATCTTGGGCTACTCTTCTGTAACCCAGGGTGGAAAAAACAAAATCATACAAACGCAAAAACCACATCTGAAACAGAGAGGGAAAGATCTGGTGTACAGTACCTTGAAGGACATCAGGAAACCCTATTTCCTTAAGGAAAGGGAGATTCCTCGGCACTGAAACTTTCCATTTTGAAAGTGTATTATTCTTTTCTTGATTCTGGAGGAGACACAGGCTCTGTGATGAGTCGGCAATCTAGAATGCTGAAGTGTTCTGTGTTGGAGGCAGCACAAAGACATGCTTAAACAAGATCTGCTCCCATCTGTTCCAGTTTGTTTTTCTAACCTATGACTTCCCTATACACACCCTGACCTTGTCACCATATTTTAATCAACCTCTACTTTAGCCAGTGTTTTCACCCTATTCCTCAAATACAGTGAACTTTCTTTCTTATCCCCCATACGTAAAATGCTCTCTCCACCTCTTCATTTGAATCCTCTTCTTTCTTTATGTTACTACTGAAATCTGTCCTCTTCAGAGAAGACTTTCCAGATCAATCCAATCCCAAATTCTAGCCTGCGGGCATTGTGTGTGTGTGTGTGTGTGTGTGTGTGTGTGTATACAATTCTATAGTTCTACCTGTATTTTTCTTCTGTGCAGATAGTGTTTGCCTCCTAGGCAGTAAACATCTTGAAAGTGATATGTGAATTTTACATGCATTTGTCGTCCCCCCCCCACAGAGTGCTTTGTGTATTAGGATTCAAAAATCAGTATTTGTTTATTTCAGTATATTTCCTGACTGTTTATGATGTGTTAAGCACCATCTGAGGCAATGGGAACCAAACACAGATCAGGCATAATCCTTGACCTCAAGGACTCACAGTTTAGCCAGGAAGAGAGACAAAAAAAGAGTTCAGTGCAACAGATTGCAATGCCCAGATCAGAGATCTGTTTGGGTTGCTGTCAGATCAAAGAGGAAGAACACTAAACCCTGGGACATTTGGGACTAACAGCTAAACTGAGCCTAGAAAGGTGAGTATGAATGAAACACGTGGAGAGAAGAGAAAAATGGGCATTTGAGAAACAGGCGCAAATAAGCAAAAACATAACAGAACAAAGCATGGTTTATATAGAGGAACTGCAAATAGCTTATGCCTAGAACATAAGATTTAACAAAACGGGAGAAAAGAGATGAACCTGGGGATTTTAAGTCAGGAGATATATTAAACAACATATATTTTAGAAATATGAAAATGGTGACAGGGATGCCTAGGTGGCTCAGTGGGTTAAGCCTCTGCCTTGGGCTCAGGGCATGATCTCAGTGTCCTGGGATTGAGCCCCAGCATCAGGCTCTCTGCTCAGTAGGGAGCCTGCTTCCCCGCCCCTCCTTTCTCTGCCTGCCTCTCTGCCTACTTGTGATCTCTCTGTCAAATAAATTTTAAAAATCTTAAAAAAAAAAAAGAAAGAAAATGGTGACAGTATGAATTATAGATTAGAAAGACAGAGAGGCCTTTGAGAAGCCTATGGTACTAAGGAAGGAATGAGAAAATATAAGAATCAGTTTGTGCTACCCACTTCTGTCTCCTAGCCCTGGATGACCTATTCAAAGATGGCCAACCAGATTCTCTCCACTAGGAATCTGAGATTTTGATAAAGACACAGAGAGATGGGAGTACCTGGGTGGCTCAGTTGGTTAAGTGGCTGACTTCTACTCAGGTCATGATCTCAGGTCACTGGGTTCCCTGCTCAGCAGGGAGACTGCTTCTCCCTCTCTGGCTCCCCCTGCTTGTGCTGTCTCTCTCTTTCTAAATAAATAAAATAAGTAAATAAAAAATAAATAAAATTTATTTAATAAACTTAAAATACATTTAATAAATTTATTTAATAGAATAAATAAATTAAGTCTTTTTTAAAAAGACACAGAGAGTTGAAGGATGATTGTAGCTGAGCTGTCTTAGGCAGGCTCCCTTGCAGAAGGGCTAAGCTCCACCAACCGAGATCTCTCGAGCTGCTGCAGATCCTGTCCTCCCTGAAGCATAGGTATTCAGCTTTCCCTTCAACTCTGTGAGCTTACACAATGGCTTTTCAAATATCCTCCCCCCACACTTTTTCTTCTGAAATTAGTCAGAGTCCATTTCTGTTGTTTACAACAAAAACCACCACCTAAGCTGATGTCAGCTCTAAAGCCAGCTAGCAGCCTGGGACATCTGAAAGATTTAGGAAGATAGAATAATAGGATAATAATCCAATTGTTAACCAATTGGATACACAGGCTGATGGATATAGTCACAGTTTTAGCTTGAATCCTGGAGTGAATGGAGGTGCAATGTACTAAATTAGAAAATGAGGGAGGTAGAGTGGGCTTGGGGGGATAAATGATGAGTTTTGGTTTGGGTTAGTTGGATATGAGGTAGAAGTAGGGATTTTGTCTAATCAATGGCTTAAAATATGGGTCTAGAGCTCAAGAGAGAGATTTGGGATAGAGTGCCCCATTTGGGAGACACCCTCAAGTTCATGTGCTAGTGGAAACCATGGGCGTAGATGGGATCAAGCAGGAGAAATAATGAGCTGAAGACACCAAGACACAGGACAGAGTTCCGGGTGACACATTCACCAACAGAAGAGCATCCTGAGTAGAGGTAGAGAACACTGAAAAAGAGTGGCCAGAGGTTGGAGGAGAACCAGGAAAAGATAGCCATGGAAATCTTGGAAAGAGATGATACCATGAAAAAGGGAGAACCTCTACCTTACCCCAGATCTGAACTGCAGCTTTTGAAGGTACAAGAAAGGATTTTTAAGACTCACTGAAATGGCCAAAGCTTAATAAATAGCACAGCACCACTGATTATAAGGCAGATAAATCTAGATTGAAAGAGACTACTAAGCTGGAGTTCATGGCAGAGCCAGGAACTGCTGGAACAGAGACTGTCTGAAGAAGACAATGTGAACTTATCACACATTTTCCACTGACTGTCTTCTTTTTCAGGCATAGGCATTAGCTCAACCAAAACTCAGGTTGATGGTCCCTTTTTACAGAACCTAAGAGTGGGTCCCTCATACCTCCACCTCTACAACTTTTCACAGTCACGGAGAGCTCACAGACAGGGTAACAGCTGGATGGTGAGGACAGGGTGCTGGGGTGACACAGTGCATTCTGAAAGATATAACCTTAGGAGCAAGAGCAGTGAATGAGGACACCAGGCAGGAAGAACTCTTTGCAGAACCACTATCCTCCTGTCCTCCTATTTTGAACTGGTAATAAAATAGAAATATTGGGGTGCCTGGGTGTCTCAGTGGGTTTAAAACCTCTGCCTTCAGCTCAGGTCATGATACCAGGGTCCTGGTATTGAGCCCCACATCGGGCTCTCTGCTCAGCAGGGAGCCTGCTTCCCTTCTTCTCTCTGCCTGCCTCTCTGCCTGCTTGTGATCTCTGTCAAATAAATAAATAAAATCTTTTTAAAAAATAGACATATCTACCCCTTTGAAAGTATTGCTATGGTAGCATCCACCCTTCTTTCCTCATACAGTGGACAAGTAGTGGTGGGGCACCTGGGTGGCTCAGTTGGTTAAGCATCTGCTTTTGGCTCAGGTCATGATCCCAGGGTCCTGGGATCAAGTCTTGCACTGAGCTCCCTGCTCATCAGACAGCCTGCTTCTCCCTCTGCCCTTCCCCTTTCCCTGCTCATGCTCCCTCTCCCTCTCTCTCTCTCTCAAATAAATAAATAAAATCTTTTTCTTTTTTTTAAAGAAAGAAGTAGTAGCAGATAGTGCTGAGCAAGGATAGCTTATCCCTTTCCTGCCTCTGCGTTTTATAAACAGCCCACCAGCAACATGTGGTAAAACTCTGGGGAGGCTCTTCCTTTGTCAGGAGACATCTACTGTTTATCAGTGACTGGGTGTGTCTTTCTAGTACAGGGCATGTATTAGGAAGCCAAGTTTATATTCAGACCCCAGCCATAGTCTCCAAACTAGCTTCTAGCAAACCAACCAACCAAACAATGAACAAAAAAATGCTGTTTTTTTTTTTTAAGAATTTTATTTGTTTATCTGTCAGAGAGAGATCACAAGGCAGAGAGGCAGGCAGCGGGGTGGGGGCGGGGGAAGCAGACTCCCTACTGAGCAGAGAGCCCCATGAGGGGCTCGATCTCAGGACCCTGAGATCATGACCTGAGCTAAAGGCAGAGGTTTAACCCACTGAGTCACCCAGGTGCCCTATGCTGGTATTTTTAACTCATCTAATTCTTGCATGTTTTTATTCATTGCTTGTAGGAATTATTTATTAATTGAATAAACACTTTATTAATTGCCAGTAGGAGTGATTGGTACCTCAAGTACTTCCACAGCCTGGCTGCTGTGAAAGCTATAGCTGCAGTGTTGACGGTCTCCACTGGTACAGACACCAGAGAACCAGGAGACGGGGTGGGGGGAGGGGTGCCCAGAAAGTTATCTTCTCAGAAAAGCAAAAAGGAAAGCCTGCTAGAAACCGGAGACTGGGCAGGGTGTTTTGCCAGGCAACCTGTCTTCCATCCGTGGGCAGAGGGGGACTGGGATTTATAAATTCATTCATCTCAGCTTTGACCAACACCAAATCTGAACAAAACTAGCATTATTCAGAGATGAATGAATGGAAAATGATTTTCAGAGCTAATGAATTTTATGAGGAGGAGAATGTAGCAGCAGTAATAGTCACCCTGGCTTAAATGGGGAGCTAAGAAAGACTGCCAGAAATGGAAAAATATAAAGAGCTGGAAATTGGGAATCTGGGAATTCAAGGCCATGAAATTTGTTTGTAGATCTATCGATCTATTTATTTATTTGACAGAGACAGGGAGAGCAGCGGAGGGAGAGGTAGAACCAGGCCCCCTTCTGAGCAGCAAGCCCAACATGGGGCTCAATCCCAGGACCCTGGAATCATGACCTGAGCTGAAGGCAGATGCTTAACTGACTGAGTCACCCAGGTGCCCCTGTGTGTAGAGCTACTAAAAAATATACTACCCAGAGTAATCTACAGATTTAATGCAATCCCTATCAAAATACCAGTAGTATTTTTTATAGAACTAGAAAAAATAATCCTAAAATGTGTATGGAACCACAAAAGACCCCAAATAGCTAAAGCAATCTTGAAAAAGAAAAACAGAACTGGAGTTTTCACAATTCCAGATTCCAGGTTATACTATAAAGCTGTAGTAATCCACACAGTGTGGTCCTGGCACAAAAATAGATCAGTGGAACAGGATAGAAAGCCCAGAAACAAACCCTTGATTATATGGTCAACTAATTTTAGACCAAAGAGGCAAGAATTGTCTCTTCAACAAATGGTGCTGGGAAAACTGGACAGCTACATGCAAAAGAAGGAAACGGGACCACTTTCTTACACCATACCCAAAAATAAACTTAAAATGACTTAAAGACCAAAATGTGAAACCTGAAAGCATAAACATCCTAGAAGAGAGCCCAGGCAGTAATTTCTCTGACATCGGCCATAGTAACTTCTTTCTACATATGTCTCCTGAGGCAAAAGCAAGAGAAGCAAAAATAAACTATTGAGACTACATCAAAATGCAAAGTCTCTGCACAGTGAAGGAAATAATCAACAAAACTAAAAGACTACTTACCGAATGGGAGAAGATATTTGCAAATAACATAAGGGATAAAGGATTAGTACCCAAAATATATAAAGAACAGATACAACTCAACACCCCAAAACCAAATAATCCAATTTAAAACGGGAAGAAGTCATTTCTCCAAAGAAGACATCCAGATGACCCATAGGTCCATGAAAAGATGCTCAACATCACTCATCACCAGGGAAATGCAAATTAAAACTACAATGAGCTATATCCTCACACCCGCTGGAATGGCTAATATCAAAAACACAAGAAACAGTAAGTGGTGGTGAGGATGTGGGGGAAAAGGAAGGTTTGTGCACTGTTGGTGAGAATGTGAACTGGTGCAGCCACTGTGGAAAAAACAGCATGGAGATTCCCCCAAAAATTAAAAATAAAACTACCCTATGACTCAGTAATTTCACTACTGGATATTTACCCAAAGAATACAAAAACACTAATTCAAATGGATATGTTTATCCCTATGTTTATTGCAGCATTATTTATAATAGCCAAATTATGGAAGCAGCCCAAATGTCCATCAACTGGTGAATGGATAAAGAAGAAGTTGTATGCATCTACAAAAGAATATTATCCTGCCATTAAAAAAAAAAAAATCTCACCAATTGCAACAACATCAATGGAGCTAGAGAATGTGATGCTAAGCAAAATAAGTCAATCGTAGAAAGACAAATACCGTGACTGCTCTTACATGTGGAATTTAAGGAACAAAACAAGTGAACAAAGGGGAAAAAAAGAGACAAACTGAGAAATAGACTTTTAACTATAGAGAACAAACGGATGGTTACCAGAGGGGAGGTAGATGAGGAGATGGGTGAAACAGGTGAAGGGGATTAAGAGTACACTTACCATGATGGGCACTGAGTAATGTACAGAATTGTTGAATCACTATATTGTATACCCAAAACTAATATAACATTGTATGTTAACTATACTGGAATTTAAAAACTTTTTAAAAATATGGTGATATCTACTCAGAAGAGAGGGTGGAAGCTGTTTTGAGTTTTTTTTTTTTTTTTAAGATTTATTCATTTATTTATTTGAGAGACAGAGTGAGCAAGAGAGGAGCAGAGGGAGAGAGAGAAGCTTGACTCCCCACCAAGCAGGGAGCCCAACATGGGCTCCATCCCAGGACTCCAGAGTCATGACCTGAGCCCAAGGCAGAGGAAGATGCTGAACCGACTGAACCACCCAGGCGCCCTATGCAGAACTTTCTTTCCTTCCTTCCTCCTTTCTTTCTTTCTTTAAGATTTTACTTATTCATTTGACAGAGAGAGAGTACAAATAGGGTGAGTGGCAGAGGAAGAGGGACAAGCAGACTCCCCACTGAGCAGGGAGCCCAATGTGATGGGGGCTCAGTCCCAGGACCACAAGATCATGACCCAAGCTAAAGGCAGACACTTAACGGACTGAATTACCCAGGTGTCCCTACAGACAGATCTTTTAAATGTAAAAAAATATATATATATATATCACAGAAATTTCCTGCTTAATAACTAATTATACTTAAAATAAAATCCAAATTTCTTGCCATATTATGCAGTGCTCTGTGATTCTCCCTGCCCCTCCCAAACTTCATCTCCTACTAGTCTCTTCATCATGTCAGCTACTCTTGCCACCTTGAACTTACTGCTATTCTTTGAACATGTTAAGTCATTCCCTTTCAGGGCTTTTGTTAATTCCATTCTCTGGAACACTGTTCACCATGAATTTCTTATGGCTTTCTTCCTCACTTGAAAATAGGCAAGAGTTGCCTTAGAGGAGAGACCTTGGTTAACCATACCAAATAGGTACTCCCAATCATATTGTATGTCTTTACTATTCTTCAAAGTCCTTATGTTTACCTGAATGTTCCTACTCATTCATTTACTATCCATCTCCTTCATGAGAATGTATGCTCTCATGTGGCAAGAATTTTGCATGCATGGTTCACTACTATATCCCTAGGGCCTGGAAGAGCAGTACTTGGTGCACAGTAGACACACAGCAACTATTTGTTGACTGAAAAGTGACTGACTCAACTGAATTTCCATGTAGACTATGTGAGATTTGGGAGTTTGATTTATAGGCATTGTTGATGGTACTTGACAGCCATCCCAAACTTCCTTCCTTCTAACTTTGTTTTAAAGATAAAATACTAAAATAAATAAATAGATAAATAAAAATAAAAATAAAAAGATAAAATACTAGGGATGGCCGGGTGGCTCAGTCGGTTAAACAACTGCCTTTGAATTGGGTCATGATCCCAGGGTCCTGGGATAGATTCCCATATCAGGCTCCCTGTTCCGTGGAGAGCCTGCCTCTCCCTCTCCTTCTGCCACTCCCCGTCACTTCCCCACTCATGTGTGCTCTCACTCTCTCTCTCTCAAATAAGTAAATGAAATTTTAAAAAATAAAGAAGAAATACTAGGTTTAAGGAAATATCAGGGTAGAACCTGAATTAAGAGATTTATAAGGCTTCTCCACAGCCTCTCTGAGGGATTTCCTTACCTACCCATGCTCTGCTCTGTGTGCTCAGTTTGGCCCTGATGTATCCATTAGTTATGACCCAATTGCATTATGAAGACCATAGCAGTATCGTGATAACTAGATAAGAGGAAGAGGTCTTTGCTTACAAGAGGAATGATATAATACCATCTCAGGGGCTGAACATTTACTCCAGGGAGCCTGCCTCTGCTGTGTCTCCATTTAGGAGTCAAGCTGGACAGAAACAATGGGAGGGTCCTGATCAGCAGGTAGGGCCAACCTACTGGGTGTTTCAGATGAAGAGAGAACTATGTCTTGAGAATGTTAGCTTTAGAAATAACAGAAGGCCACCTAGGGACATATCAGCAATCAATGAAGAAAGGAGGAGGAAGACAGATTTGAAAAATGTCCATGCTGTTCTTCTGTAAAAGAAAAGAATGTTCCTCTGATTTTATAGCTGGACCTAACAGCTTTTACATTTAGGAACTGGGCTAGGAAAGGGTTGGGAGAAGTTTTTATGATGGTAAATCTGGGAAAATGAGTCCCAGAGAGATTTAACATGAGATGAAAAGAATAATATTTGGGAACAATTTGGAATTACACCCCAAGGGGGAGCCTGGATACAGGAAATTATTGAAAGTCGCCCTCTGATGGTAGCAGCTAGAAAGTCCTTAATGAAAAGAATGGGAGGAGGGGCAGGGGAGAGTACTCTTTGATGATTCCTGGGAATAAAAACTTTGGGAAAGAATAGCTCAGGAATCCATTAGCAGATACAGAGGAATTTTGAGTTTTTAGGACCAGTTTTTTGTTTTGTTTTGTTTTTTAAGATTTTATTCATTTATTTGAGAGAGAGACAGTGAGAGAGAGCATGAGCAAGAAGGTCAGAGGGAGAAGCAGACTCCCCGTGGAGCTGGGAGCCCGACGCGGGACTCCTGCGGGACTCGATCCTGGAACTCCGGGATCATGACCTGAGCTGAAGGCAGTCGCTCAACCAACTGAGCCATCCAGGCGTCCCTTAGGACCAGTTTAAACACGAGCCAAGGTATTGACTTGGAGTTGAGGGAACCAATACAGCTAAATAGGTATTGGAGAGCTGATCAAATTAATAGTTATTACATTATTACATGTAGTTTGGGAGTTCAAATTCCTAATTTGGGATGTGAACAAAAATAGCCTATAAACTGTGACTAAAGCAATGTCTGAGCTTTATATAATCGGATCTGCAAGGAGTCCAGTCTATTTCCCCAGTGCCTGCCCTCTTTAGCTTATATATATGTCCAGACATCTTTGAATGGTTCCTAATATGCTAGAGATTGGGGTAAGGAGTAGTCCTCCTTCTTCTCTCTTACTGCATAGGCTTAGGCAGCTACTCAACACATACAGACTTTAACCTTTTCCTGAGACTTTGTCCTGGAGATGGTCCATTGGACTGGTTGCTAGAGTTAGCCCACAGATACCCTCAGGAAATCTAGATTCTACGTTGGTCCATAAGCACTTTTAGAAATTCTCCTGGAAATTTTCATAATGAGATTTATAAAAAGGAAAAAAAAAAACTACACACATGTACCATATCAGATTAAAACCTTAACCCGATCAAAACCCCAATTACGGGGCGCCTGGGTTAAAGCCTCTGCTTTCGGCTCAGGTCATGATCCCAGGGTCCTGGGATCGAGCCCCCCATTGGGCTCTCTGCTCAGCGGGGAGCCTGCTTCCCTTCCTCTCTCTCTGCCTGCCTCTCTGCCTACTTGTGATCTCTCTGTGTCAAATAAATAAATAAAATCTTAAAAAAAAAAAAAAACAAAACCAGGGACACCTGGGTGGCTCAGTTGGTTGGACGACTGCCTTCGGCTCAGGTCATGATCCCAGAGACCCGGGATCGAGTCCCGAATCAGGCTCCCAGCTCCACGGGGAGTCTGCTTCTCCCTCTGACCTTCTCCTCGCTCATGCTCTCTCACTGCCTCTCTCTCAAATAAATAAATAAAATCTTAAAAAAAAACACCAATTACTATGGGGGAAATATCTACACACAGAAGAGAAATACATTATCCTGTGAAAAGCTGTTTGGTCAGTGATACTTCAAGTCACACAGTTACAACATCTAGGGGTCCCTTACTGATTTAGTCTGTGGAGTATGTGACTCTTGATCTGAGGTTGTAAGTTCGAGTCCCACGTTAGGTTAGAGATTACTAATAAACTTAAAAAAAGAAAAACATCTAATGACACTGCTTTTTTAATATTTGGAAAACCTTGTATGTCTTTTTATGACCTAATTTAGTGAGTCTAACATGTTCCATAGGAAAAAATTGGCTGAGAAAAATGAATAAAGCCTCAGTAGACCTATAGGACAATAACAGATAGTCTAATCAATGTGTATTTGGAGGCCTTGGTAAGGAGAGGAAGTATATGTGAAGACATAATGGCCAAAAGTTTCCAAATTTGGAGAAAAGGAATAATCAGTGGATTCAGGGGGCTATAAATGCAAAGCAGGATAAACAAAAACAAAATAATATGGAAGCATATTTTGCTCAAATTTCTGAAGACCAAGGATGCCTGGCTGGCTCAGTTGGTAGAGCAAGCAATTTTTGATCTTAGGGTTATGCGTTCAGGCCCCACCACCAAGTGTAGAGATTACTTAAATCTTTTTAAAAAGGGATGCCCTGGGTTGGTTGCCTGGGTGGCTCAGCTGGTTAAGTGTCTACCTTTGGCTCAGGTCATGATCTCAGGGTACTAGGATCGAGCCCCACATCGACTTCCTTGCTCAGCGGGGAGCCTGCTTCTCCCTCTCCCTCTGCCTGCCACTCCCCCTGTTTGTACTCTCTCTCAAATTTAAAAAAAAAAAATCTTTAAAAAATAAAATTAAAAAAGGAACACCTGAGTGGCTCAGTCAGTTAAGTGTGCCTTCGGCTCAGGTCATGATCCCAGGGTCCTGGGATGAGTCCCGCATCGGGCTCCCTACTTAGGGAAACCTGCTTCTTCCTATTCCTGCTTTGCCTGCTCAGCCTGCCACTCTCCCTGCTTGTGCTCTCTCTCTCTGGCAAATAAATATATAACATATTTTTTTTAATCTTAAAAAAAAAGGCTAAAATTTTTCTGAAAACCAGTGATAATGGGGCAAAATGTATACAATTGTTTAATCTAGGTTAAGGGCAGAGACTATTCTTGCAAATTTTTCTCTAAGTTTTAAATTCTTTCAAAATGAATAGTTACCAAGAAAACAAGATGGAACCAAAATACTGGTCAAGAGTAGGGAAAGTAGAAGGGGAAGTTCAGATGTAAACAGTTTTCCAAACACTTTCTGTTTGGGAGGATAACATATTTCTTCATTTTGTCAAGACTGCATGTTGAAATTTGAAGAATAATTACTAAGAGAATATACAGATATATCCCACAATATATCTTGCCTGTTAATATTGTGAATGTTCCCTTGCTTTGAAATGCCAATTTCATAAAAGCATCTCTCTCAATACAAATGTCTTCCATTGTTTATTTAAGAAAAATTCATATTCATGTCCACAAAACTCAATATGACTTTGAAAATGCGTATTTTAAAAACACGCAAGTAGTAATTTGATTTACATTCCAAGTAAAGTTAGCAGAATGTTGAAATCATATATAGTCATTTTATAAAGCACAAGTATTGACAAGGGAACATGCATTTCAGATGTCGCTGGTGTTGAGAGACCAAATTATTGCATCAAATCAACTGTTTAGCAATTATATCGTTTCTGATCAGAAAGCAATTGCAAAGCATTTCTCTTCCTAACATGATGATTTTTTTTCTTCCTAAATGTTTTAAGACCTTGATCAGGATATTTTTGTTGACATAAAACCCATTATAATATTTTCATTTAAAATGATAAAAAGTACACTCCTGCTTAGCATTTTTAATATAGAACATCTGGTGTGAAGGAAAGGATTATTGACTTAAGTAGGAGATACCAGAGAAGAAACTTAAAATTTTCAAGTAAACAGAAGGAAATAAAGAAAAACTGATGCAATATAAGTCAAGAAAGGGAAACAAAGAGAAACAGAAGCAAGACGTGGTAAATTGAAAACATAAAGTTAAATATTAGAAGCCCCCCCCAAAAAAATAAATAAATATTAGAAGCCCAAATAAATTAATATTCATAATATTAAGCTCACCTATGGGAGAGGCATTCTCAGGTTGGATTTTAAAAATTTAGCATGTACATTGTTTACTGAGACACATCTGAAATATAAAAATACAGAATGGCTGAAAACAAAAGAATATAGTGCATGGAAATTGTGTCCGGCTCACACTCTTTCCAGTTGTTAAATCTCCTCTACCTCTACTTACTTTGCCTCCTGTACCATCACATCTCTATGCTATCAGCAATGTCCAAGAGTCTCCCCTGCAATATAGATGCACTAACAGAAGCTTAGTGAGACCCAGGTGAATTTAGGTAGGTGTTGGGTTATCTTGGCTAGGATTTAAAAAAAAAAAATCTAGAAGCTTTCATCTGGCAGGCCAGCAAAATACCTTTACCCCATAGTGCTGGGACTGAATTCCACCAGCTTCATTTTCCAGATCCCCTTGCTAGCTAGCTTCTGGTTGGGTTCTGCCAATTGGTGGCACTTTTAGGAATTGAAAAGTGGAGGAGGAAAGAAATTTCCAGTTTGAGCCTGCATACCCATCAGCTACAGCCTCCAGCTTTTTCAAGAATTCCCAGCAATAGCCTCACCATGCTTCATCAAGATAAAAGTAATAGCCAAGCCCACCATACTCTTTTATCCATTTTGCCATATTCCCATTAAGTGGGCTGGGCAGTCTATGCACTAGCACTGAAGTGTCCTCCTCTCTAGATTCTGGTAACATCACAGCTTCCATTTTA
>PISX010018522.1:0-40429 GCA_004024625.1 Mellivora capensis
TGATAGTGGCATAAAACAAGCACACAACTTCTTCTCCGTGATCCGCTGTGGGGTCATGTGGTGGCTTAGTATGAGGTGTTGTTTGTGGAGGAAGGGAAGACCGCTCGTTCACAGTGACTAAAGTATGCAGTAATCGGTAATAAACTTCCATCCAGTGGTCATCGAAGAGATTTTATTTGAAAATATGTGTGCTCTTTCGTTTGTTTTTTCCGGTGATCATATTATTTGTACTTGTACGCAGCTTTACTGTTCTCTGATGATGTGCCTTGGAGAAAAGCTATATGTGCTCAGGAAAGATTTCTTGACTGCATGAATGAAGGCTCTGGAGCAGGACCCGTTTCTTCTGTGGATAACATTTCTGTTCCAAACTACATGAGTTCATTCATCTCTGAGTTCCTTGGGACACATTTACCTGTAGCACACATTTAGCTAATCCAAGAACTAGTTATTGTAGTTGCTGTTAAAGTATCCTCCTAATAATAATGATAAAATTGTAAGTACCTCTGTTTAGGAAAGTGAAACATAATGGAGACCTCACACACTGAAATCTTAAAACGTAAATTGCGTTGAACCCAGGCTTGCTTTTTGGGGAAGAATTGCAGCTTTACTATGAATGTAATCACCTTGAAATATGCAGTAATAGTTTCAGTGTGTATAGTGCTCAGTTGCTTAGGGAACGTTGATAAAAGTAAGATGCATGAGGGGACGCTAACAAACTCAGATTTGAATGCTGTTATTTCTGTTTTAGGAGAAAGTTTGTTTTCAGTGGTTTAATAGATACCAGTTTTAAAAAAACTTTTTGGAAGATAAGCTTATTTTTCTGTGTCAATGCATTTCTAAAATATGAGCAAGTTTGAAAATATGTTGTCCAGCTTTTTGGAACTCTCTACCATAAGCTGAAGCCTACTGGTGTTGAATTTTATTTAAGAAAAGTATGTTTCTATTTATTTTCCTTCTAAAAGTTTTTTTTTTAAGATTTACTTATTATTTTAGAGAGAGAGAGAGTGAGAGCGTGAAAGGAAGGGGCAGAGGGAGAGAGAGAATCCTGAAGCAGACTCTTCAGCGATCTCGGAGCCAGATGGGGGGTGATCAGTCCCAGCACCCTGAGATCGTGACCTGAACTGAAACCAAGAGTCAGACGCTTAACTGACTGTGCCACCCAGTGCCCTGTGATAAGTGTACTCTTAATTCCCTTCGCGCATTTCACCCACCCCCCTGCCTACATCCCTTCTGGTAACCAAGTGATTATTCTCTATAGTTAAGAGAACTATTTTTTTTGTTGTTCATCTCCCTTTTTTCTTTTGTTTGTTTTGTTTTCTTAAATTACACATATGACTAAGATCAAATGGTATTTGTTGTTCTCTAACTGGCTTATTTCACTTAGCATTATGCTCTCTAGATCTATCTATGTTGCTGGAAACAGCAAGTTTCATTCTTTTGTATGGCGAATAATGTTCCATTAAAAAAAGAAAAAATATATATATATATACACCCCACATCTTCATTATCCATTCATCTGTCCATGGACACTTGGCGCTGCTTCCATTGTTTGGCTATTGTTGATAATCCTGCTGTAAACCAAGGGCTGCATTTATCCCTTCTAATTAGTGCTTTCTATTTCTTTGGGTAAATACCCAGTAGTGCAATTACTGGATCACACGAAAGTTCTATTTTTAATTTTTTTGAGGAACCTCCATATTGTCTTCCACAGTGGCTGCGCCAGTTTGCATTCCTACCAGCAGTGCAGGAGGGTCCCTTTTTCTACACATCCTCTCCATCACTTGTGTCTTGAATTTTTGATTTTTGCCATTCTGACAGGTGTGACATAATATTTCATTGTGGTTTTGATTTGCATTTCCCTGATGATAACTGACGTTGAACATCTTTCCATGTGTCTTTTGGCCATCTGGATGTCTTCTTTGGAGACATGTCTGTTCGTGTCTTTTGCCCATTTCTAATTAGATTATTTGTTTTTTAGGGTGTTGAATTTTATAAGTTCTTTATATATTTTGGACACTTACATATATATATATATATGTATATATATTTTGGACCCTTACAGGTTATGTCATTTGTAAATATCTTCTCCCATTTGGTAGGTTGTTTCCTTTGCCGTGTAGAAGGTATTTATTTTGGTGGAGTCCCAAGAGTTTATTTTATTTTTTTAAAAGGTTTTATTTATTTATTTATTTGAAAGAGAGTGGGCAGAGGGGAAGGGAGAGAGAATCCCAAGTCAGTTCCACACTGAGCCCAGAGCCTGATATGGGACTTGATCTCCTGACCCTGAGATTAGGACCTCAGCTGAAACCAAGGATCAGACGAGCCACCCAGGCAGCCCACCCAGTAGTTTATTTTTACTTTTGCTCCCCTTGCCTCAGGAATCATATCTAGAAAGATGTTGCTACTGCCAGTGTCAGAGAAATTACTGCCTGTTTTTCTCTTCTAGGATTTGTATGGTTTTAGATCTCACATTTAGGACTTTAATCCATTTTGAGTTTATTTTTGCATATGGTGTAAGAATGTAGCCCGGTTTCATTCTTTTGCATGTAGCTGTTCCATTTTCCCAATACCATTTGTTGAAGAAGTTTTTTCCCATTGCACATTCTTGCCTCCTTTGTCAAAGATTAATTGACCATATAACCGTGAGCTTATTTCTGAGCATTTTATTCTGTTCCATTGATCTATGAGTCTGTTTATGTGTCAGTACTATTCTGTTTTGATTACTACAGTTTTGTAATATAACTTGAAGTCTGGAATTGTGATGCCTCCTGCTTTTCTTTTCTTATTTTATTTTATTTCTTTTCAGTGTTCCAGAATTCATTATTTATACACCACACCCAGTGCTCCATGTAATACGTGCTCTCCATAATACCCACCATCACCACCAGCTTTGCTTTTCTTTTTCAGGGTTGCTTTGTCTACTCAGGCAGGGTCTTTTGTGGTTCCGTACAAATTTTTGAGTTGTTCTAGTTCTGTGGAAAATTCTATTCTATTTAGATTTTGATAGGGATTGCATTAAATCTGTAGATTGCTTTGGATAGTATAGACATTTTAACAATATTTGTTCTTCCAACCCATGAGCTTGAAATGTCATACCTATTTTTCATTTGTTCTCTTCCTCTGAGCTATTCTCTAAAATGTAAAATTCTCTAAAATCTTTAAATTCTTTAAAATACTTTAAAATAAATAGCTTATCCACATTCTTTTGCATATATGATTTATATGCTAGCCTGCTCATATGCTATTTTAATCTCCATACAAATTTCTATTGCCCATATTTGTCAGTGATATTCTAATTAATGTACATATTTAAGATGAATTGTTTCATGAAAATATTGAATCATAAGCCTAATTTCCTATTTAATTTAATATTTAGGGTAATATATCTTATAATTTATATTACCTAGAAATGCTCCCTTGTAATAGTTTTACATTATTATTCAGATTTACAAATAAATGGTAATCCATTGAAGATTTGCAAATGAGTAAATTGAGGTTTATAGAGGTTAACTTACTCAACACTCAGTGAGGAAAAAAATATTGGAAAGGCAAGAATTAACCTCAGATATTTCTGATTTTTGAGACAGCATTCTTATCTATGACTGAAATTGCCTGTTACCTCCTTTAAATTCTGCAGATTAAAATAGCAATTATTTATACTGTCAGAGGTATGAATATATTCTGATTTATACTGTATTTTATATGCTGCATTGAATGTATTCAGTATGTTTTAATGCAAAACCTTTTAAAGTAAAACTTTTCTGCTGAATACTTAATGCAGAAAAATGTTTGCAACCATATAAATCCTCTGTATTTGTAGAAAATGTAATTAAAAGAGGTGGTGTGAGTTTACACACACACACACACACACATATACACACACACACACAGACTAGTGGTTTTCACAGAAACAGAAGGATTCTAATATAAAAGAAAATAAGCATTTGAAATATTTAAAGAAGTACGTTAATGTCTGCATTATTTTCTGGAAGCTCTAGTGGGGAATGTAGTTCCCTGTCTTTTCCAGATCCTAGATGCTGCCCACATTTTCAGTGGCTTCTCATTGTTCTTGGATACAATCGCATCCACTTCAAACGTGGAAAGCCTTGCTTCCGTACTTTCATTCCTTCCCTTTGGTTTGTGTCCTCACCTGTTAGTTCAGTGACTCTATTGTTCTCTTCAGTGTTCAGCTTAAATGTCACTTCCGCCAGAGATCTTCTTTGACTCTCTAAATAAAGATGACCTTCAATTCGTTATTTCTGTCAAATTTCCCAGAATGGTGGGCATTAGGTATATGTGGGCACCCTTGGATCATAGCCCATAGGGCGTTGTCTAGCACAGTAGAATCACTCTGTTTTTGCTTCCAAATTGAATGACTTAATGAAAGAATAAGTGAATATTTATTTTCCTTGAAGACTATTTGGGTTGTTTTTTTCACCCAGTTGAATGAGTTTGTCAAAAGAGAGAAGTCAAAAATATGTGAGCAAATATGAGACTGCTGAAATATATGAAATATCGTGTTTGGAAAGAGAATAATAGTGAATTGTTTTCTCTGGGGCTAAAGACATGAATTTTCCTGCATTGAGCCTATAATAATGAGTACAGATGTTTAAGCCATTACACATGCAAAAGGACACCCAAGTAGATATTCTTTTTTTTTTTAAAAAGATTTTATTTATTTACTTGACGGAGAGAGAGGTCACAAGTAGGCAGAGAGGCAGGCAGAGACAGAGAGGGGAAGCAGGCTCCCTGCTGAGTAGACAGCCCGATGTGGTCCTTGATCCCAGGACCCTGAGGTCATGACCTGAGCCGAAGGCAGAGGCTTAACCCACTGAGCCACCCAGGCACCCCCAAGTAGATATTCTTTACCCAGAATGACTTGGAAGCCACACACAGAGGGAAAACCCACCTGCTTGGGTCCTAACATTTATTTCCTTTCCTGTCAATCATGCATACACTGGAGAAAAGGGGATAAAATCTAATTTTGTAAATGACTGGTGTTTATAATTCTTGCTCTCCCTACTGGTTTACCATTTATCATCTTCCCATCCTGTTGAAAAATCAGCATCCCTGTGGACAAAGATGTTTAAATACTTGCTTCCATATTGTAATTAATTCTAAATACTTTTAAGATACTCTGAACAAGGATGAGTCTACAGATGACAGAGGAAACCGAAGAGAGAAATACAGCCTCACACAGCAAGACCCGAGTCCTCTGGCATACTCTCACTGATCCAGGCTTCTCGATCTGTGTGAGCACATAACATCTGTGTGCACAATTTAGCACCTAATTACTCCGCGCCTTGTGTCCATAGCTGTTGTTTTTCCGGTTCACAAACTGTTTTTTTCTGTTTAGCTCAGTTACTAAAATCTCAACAGACTGAAAAAAAAATATCTATCTATCTATCTATCTATCTATCTCCAATGGATGTATTAAAGTGAGAAGTAATAGTGCTTAATAACTTTGAGGACTTTATTTGGCTTGTTTGCTCATTCCTGTTTGAGAAGGAAAACTCTTTGGGAAACAATTAATGTTGAAAACTTGGCTGTAAATAAAGTCGAGTAGGGTCCTGGGTGGGCTCATGAAAGCACAGTCTCCTGAAGGTGGGATCGCCTGGAGTGCTGACCTGCCGTCGGAGGACAGGCTTCCCTGTGGTCCGCCAGTGAAGGCGGAGGCTATAAGACAAGCTTCCCACCTTTTGTCATATTTCTGATCTGTCAATTTAGAAGAAGTACTGGAGTCAAGGTGAAACTGATGCTATTTCAGTGAAAATTCCTTCAATGGAAGTAACATCAGGGAATAACCATAGGGTTTGAAGAAACAGATTTGCAAGTAATTTTATGAGAAAGTAGAGCCAGTGGGATTGGCTGATGGATGGAATACTCTTGGTTTGCTGGGCCCTTGGAGCGAAGTACCACGTACTAGGTGGCTTTGAACAACAGACATTTATTTTCTGGAAGTTAGAAGTCTGAAATCAAGTTGTCACCAGGGCTGTGCTCCCTCTGAAGTTATCAGGAAGGATCTGTTCCAGGCTTCTCTCCCAGCTTCTGGGAGTTCCGTGGCTGGTGGCAGAATTATTCCAGTGTTCACTTGGCATTGTTCCTGTGTGAGTGTGTGCGTCTACATCCGCTTTCCCCTACTGTAAGGACCCCAGTCACATTGGATTGGAGACTCACGCTACTCTAGTATGACCTCGTCTGAACTAATTACATCTGCACGTGACCTTATTTCCAGATAAGGCTACATTCTAAGGGATTGGCGGTGAGGAAGAACTCAACATCTGAATTTGAGAGAGGGATACGATGTAATCCATAACCAATACTGTGTGTGAAATAAGAGTCAAGAGTGAGTCCGGGTTTTTCGGACTGGGCAACTAGAAAAGTGGAGTTTGCCAGTGACAGGAAAGGAGACACTGAGAGGAGCAAGTGGACGGGCAAATGCAGATGTGCGGCCCCTAAAGACAGCTTTCCATGAATCCTGGTAAAGAGAGTGTTTAGAGTGAGGACCAAGGGTCCCCTACCCCAATGAAACAAGAAATCACAAAATTGTTGTCTAATTCTCTGTCTCTGGAAATTTGTATCACTAACTGATTGTGTGGGGAAAAATATATTGATTGCATAAAATAATTTTTAACTATCCAAAGCATTTATAATTTTTCTTAAAGTGCATCATGGGTTAATCATGATATGTATTAAAGAGTTCTGCAAATGTGGCCTTCTTTCCCCTCCTAAATAAATGTAGCTTGTGCATTTTATCCCTGAGTTAGTTTATCATTTCAAGTCTTGGTTGGCAAGAGTTTATTGGCTGTGAATGGGATCTGGCCAGGAAGCTTTCCTTAGGGAATGAGGAACTGGAAGCACAAAAGAAGCATTGTGCCCTGCTAGAATATTCTTCTTTTAAGAGGACATTGCTGTTTTATTGGTGGAAGTAACCATGGAATTTGATAATTAAAAGAAAGAATAAGCAAAATTCCAGGCGACAAGAAGTGAGAATTTTATAATAAGCCATGTCAAGCTTGAATAATATCTTGAATACTCAATTCATTGGCCTTGATATGCTTCCTCTTAGACCCCTGCTGTAATTATATTTAAATTTCTGAAAGCTTTCACGCTTGTACAGAAATATACAGAGAAGAAGTGTCTCAGGACTTTTTCTCTCTCTTAGAGTTGCATACCATGTAATAATAAAATATTCGTGTTTTCATTGAGTTAACCGATATTTTTGAATCATTTGAAAATGGAAAGCAAAATACATGTCAGAACTAATTGATGATACCAGTTTTGTGCTAATAATCATTAATAATGGATTTGCAATACCTATACATTTAGACAGAAAAGATAGGCATGTATGTTTTCAAGAAAATTGAGTCTTGGTATTTGAATCGATTGGCATTGTCCTATGATTTTTGAGGGTAGAACAGTGCAATAATTATTATCAGTCCTTCCTAACTATGCAATTAAAGCACTGAATTTGGCAGGACTTCTCTCATTTAAATTGATTATCACTGGAGAATAAAAACTTTGAGACCACATGGTCCAGAGAAAACTGATGGTGAGAAATTCTGGTTTCATTCCCAGATTTAGAATTGCTCCATCATATGACTTGGAGAGCAAGTCAATTAATTCTATTTGTAGAACATTAAGCGCAGTCACCCACTTTCTCGGCACGCAGCGCACATCTTTGATCCCATTTGACCAGAGTGAAAGCAGCATGACTGCATTTGGCTTCTCTGGAGTGTCCCATCAGATATACCAATGATCAGTTGAGCTTTCATCACCAATTATAAAATGGGGAGTGATAAGAAGGGTGAAATTCTGGAGGCTGAGATTGACACTGCCCAAGAAATTGCAGACCAGAAACTTTGGCAATAATGAATTGATGGGACAAAGGAGAGTTACAAGGCAAGAGAGTCTCAGTGCCTGAGATGCTTTTCCATGTACCATGTTTGTGGCAGAGTTAGATTGGAGATTTTGACCTGTTTAAGGTCACTGTGCCCTAAGAAGTTGTGTTTCTTTGGCCATGTTTGTTAAGCACATTATCAAATATATTCTAGCCATTAAAATTATACCTGTTACCAAGTGAACTAATGAGCATCTAATACAATTTTAGTTACTCTTGACTACATTTCGCCATTATGGCATAAATGGTTGTATTCTCTGTCCGCCTCTAGCATTCCCCTTTTGTTCTGCTCAATGCTCCGGTCAGATCATCTTCCTATTTTTGTCGTGCTCAGATCACATTTGACTGAGAATCAGAATTTTTTGTTGCTGGTGTTGTGCCTTCTTCCTCTTGGTTTATTCCACTGACAGCCTGGATCTCTGAGTTATTCCCTGATTCTGACCCACAAGACACCCCTGGGGTACCATTAAAAGTAACTGCAGCTATGTGACTCAAAACAATAGAAGTTTATTATCTTAGAGTTCTGCAGACTGAAGTCTGTAAACAGGTTTTGGCACAGGCTCCCTCTGAAGTTCTAAAGAAGGATCCTTTCTTGTCTCTTGTAGCTTCTGGTAGTCCCATGTGTTCCTTGGCTATGGACCCATCACTCGGGTCTCTGCCTCTGTCATCACCTGGTGTTCTCTCTGTGTGCCGCAGTGTTTACATCATCTTTTCTCTTTTTATAAGGGCACCAGTCATATGGGATTAAGAACCTCCCTTACTCCAGTCCTCATCTTAGCTAATTACATCTGCCAATATCCTATTTCTAAATAAGGCCACATTCACAAGTACTGGAAGGGATAAGTTCCCAGCATATACTTCGTGGGGTGCACAATTCAATCCAGAACAATTGCCTACTTGGGCTGTTGGCCCTACCACATGATTTTCATTCTCTCCACTGACCTAGGATCTGAATCTGTTTTCTGGCACCAGTTTATTTTCATAAGACTACCAGGAAGCTTTTTTTATGAGTGATATTTGTGCATTTCGTGTGTCCACCCTATGCATCACTCGACATGCAAAGATCAAGACTGTCATATTCAAAGAAAAATGTCTATGTCTACATTCATCAAAAAACCAAGATCGCCGTTATTTGCAGGAAACCTTGTATATATCAGACACTCTGAGCGTTAACTACTCAGCCCTTATAGCAGTATCCCAAATAGGTATATCCATCCACTTTACAGAGGAGAATGGGATCTCAGTCCACGTAGTAATAGACCACATCAGATCTGTAACTTGTGATGTTGCCAGTCAAGCCAGAGGGCTTCGGGCCTGCATTTTAAAATATTCTTTGAACAGGCAGTGATAAGCATATGGTGGTCACTAAGTGGGTGAAACACAGTCTGGGTGGGGGAGAATGAGAAGGCTGACAAGCCAGTTACAATGTAACTTGAGCTGGTTAATCGAAGATAGATTTTTTTAAAATTTAATTTTATATAAGCAATAGGGGACCCCAGTACCCATACCAGAAATGAAAAACAGTAAATAAAATTATAGTTCAGCTCCACTTTTAAGCATTGGAGCAAAAATCCTAAATAAAATTTAATCATATAAATATAAAGTAATCAAACAAAAGTGAGTTTTATTTCAGATATGAAAGGATGGTTTAACATCAAAAAATTAATGAATCCTATTATATTAATATTAATCATAAGAAAAGCCTATGACCATCTCCACAGATGCCCAAAATATACTAAAAGTACCCAATCATAATTAAAGGAGAATTCTCTTACAGTTTTCAGTTATGGAATAAATAAATTACAGGAATAAAAGTTAGAACATAGGGAATATAGTCAATGATACAGTACAAGCATTGTGTGATGGCAGATGGTAGCTACAGGTGGAGTGGGTATAGAGATGTTGAATCACTATGATGTACACCTGAAACCAGCGTAACTTTGTGTGTCACCTAGGCTTAAATAAAAAAAAAAATTAAAAATAAATACAAGCCATGGGAGACTGTGGACTCTGAGAAACAAACTGATGTTTTTGGAGGGGAGGGGAGTGAGAGGTTGGGTGAGCCTGGTGGTGGATATTATGGAGGGCACATATTGCATGGAGCACTGGGTGTGGTACATAAACAATGAATGCTGGAACACTGAAAAGAAATAAAATAAAATAAAATGGAAAAAAATAAATACAAATTCCTAAAAATCATCTCTTAGCAAAACATAGCAGGGACAGACATTCTTTAATTTCTCCAGGAGTTATCAATAAGAAGTATCATATTTAGGAGTGCAATATTAAAAACACTTCCAATTTCATGCCTTATTTTACTTGTAATATTCAAAATTATACTTGAGATATTAAGCAATCCTAAACATAGGGGATAAAAAAGGGAGAGAAATAAGACTCATGCAATTATTTGTAGATTTCACAATTATACACCCAAAACACACAAGGGAATAACTGACAAACTGTTATAACTCATAGACTGAGTCCATTAAGATATCCAGATCCAATCTCAAAACAAAAAGCCATAGCTTTCCCGTATATCAGCCATAAATGACCAGAAAATATGAAAAGAAATGCAATCCCATCTATAAAAGCAATAAAATGATAGTTACATAGAGTAAAATTCTAACAAAAGTATGCAAAATATCTTGGGAGAAAAAAAACTAAATTTTATACAAGCCAAAATGACCAGAAGAAAGAGATATATATTGAGCTCATGAATGAGAAGGCTCACTATTGAAGCCTTGCATATGAAGGAAGGAATGCCTCCCAATATATACATTTAATGCTCTTTTGTTCAAAAACTACAGTAAGATTTTTCAGTAGTGGCAAAAAATTGATACAGAAAAATCACATGTGAAAGTAAATAAAACAATGCAGACGGTTACCACTATCATTATAGTAATGATAAGACAGCATGCACAAGTCTTATGCTTTTTTTAAAACATGAATTACCTTAAGTTCTTAAAACAATAATATAAGGAGTAGAAATAACATAAGGAGAGAAAGACTCCTACATGTATGAGAATTTCATATTTGCGACGAATAGATGGAAGAGACTTTTCAGTTAGTGCTATTCTGTGAATGTTATATCATTGGCTGTCTATGTGGAAAAAAGTAAAATTAAATTTCTGTCTGCATACCATAAACAAATTCTGAGTTGAGTAAAGGTCTAGGTGTTTTAAGAGCCTAAATATTAGGTAGGGTAATGGAACTGTTTATTAACTTTGCGTGTTTAATGTCTTTATGGACAACAAAATAAAGTTTGAGAAATTTGACCATATTAATCCTTAAAACTTCTGGAGAAGAAAAGTCTTCATAGTTAAGGTTAAAAATCAAGGGATGGGGCACGTGGGTGGCTCAGTTTATTAAGCATCTGACTCTTGATTTTGGTTTGGGTCATGATCTCAGGGTTCTGGGATCCAGCCCCATGTCTTTCTCTCCTTCTGCCCTTCTCCTTGATTGTGTGCACTTGTGTTCTCTCTCTCTCTCTCTCTCTCTCTCTCTCTTTCTTTCTCTCTCTAAAATAAATAAATCTTTTTTATTTTTTTATTATTTTTAAAAATTTTTATTTATTTATTTATTTATTTATTTATTTATTTGACAGAGATCACAAGTAGGCAGAGAAGCAGGCAGAGAGAGGAAAGGAAGCAGGCTCCCTGCTGAGCAGAGAGCCGGATGCGGGGCTCCATCCCAGGACCCTGGGATCATGACCTGAGCTGAAGGCAGAGGCTTTAACCCACTGAGCCACCCAGGCACCCCAATAAATCTTTTTTAAAAAGTCAAAGAATATGCAAGTTAAAGCAACAATGAGATACCATTACACATCTATTAGAATGGCCAAAATCGAAAATATTGTAACCCCAAATTTTGATGAAGATGTAAAAAAAGAACTCTATTTTATTGCTGTTGGGAATGCAGAAATGGTACAGCCATTTTGGAAGACAGTTTGGTGGTTTCTTACCAAACTCAATATGGTCTTACCATAGGATCTAACAACTACCACAGGATCCAACAACTGTGCTCCTTGATGTTTACACAAAGGAGGTGAAAATTTATGTCCACACACAAAACCTGTACACAGTTGTTGGAAGCAGTTTCATTCATAATTGCCAAAACTTGGAAGCAACCAAGATGTCCCTTAGTAGGTGAATAGAAAAACTGTGTCCATCCAGACAAGGAACATTATTCAACACTAAAAAGAAATGAGCTATTGAGCCATAAAAAGACATGGAGTAAGTATGAATGTATATTGTTAAGTGAAAGAAGCCAATGTGAAAAGGCAACATACTGTATAATTCCATCTCTGTGATTATGGGAAAGGCAAACTATGGGGACAGTAAAATGATCAGTGATTTCCAGGGAGACAATGAGGGGGGAGGAATAAATAAGTGAAGCATTGAGGACTCAGAGGGCAGTGAAGACACTTTGTATGATATCTTAATAATAGGTACATATAATTACATATTGGTCAGAACCTGGTGAATTTATAGCACCAAGAGTGAACTATAGGTCAACTATGGACTTTAGGTGATAATGATGTCAATAAAAATTCAACCATTGTAACAAATGTACTACTTTGGTGGGGGACATTGACAATGGGGGTATGCCTGTTATAGAGTAGGGAGTATATGGCAAATCTCTATACTTTTCTCTCACCTTTACTGGGAACCTAAAACTGCTCTAAGAAAATAAATTTTTGATTAAAAAAAAAAGCTAATGGACTGCTCTAAGAAAATAAATTTTTGATTAAAAAAAAAAGCTAATGGAGAGTCATACTTATAAAAGCAAAGAATAAATACCATGAATATTTTAAGAACACCCATGAGTGAATATTCAGAAGTCACATATACTAATAAAACATCATACAATGTGAAGAGGAATGGAAAAGAAAACACAAATGGATAGTATACACAAGAAGACCTGTTCAACTTTGCTTACATTCCTAAAGTACAAATTAGAAGGATATAGAGTTTTCCAGGCATCAAGTTGGCATTAATTATTGTTGGATGATATAAAGATTAGCTGTAAGTGTGGGAACTCTGGGACTCAAAGTATAGAATAGCCATTTGGGAGGGCACTTTGGCAATATTATTTTAAATTTAACATTTGCGGGAGTGCCTGGGTGGTGCCATTGGTTGTGCGTCGGACTCTTGGTTTCAGCTCAGGGTGATCTCAGGGTCATGAGATCCAGCCCTGCATTGGGCTTCGCACTCAGCATGGAGTCTGCTTGGGACTCTCTCTACCCCTCCTTCTGCCCCTCCACTCCCCACTCTCTTTCTTTCTTTCTTTCTAAAATTAATAAGTAAATCTTTAAAAAAATTAAATTTGACATTCACATTCCTCATTCTCCAGCAGCTTTCTAGATCAATGATTAAGAAAGTATATCTCCACTCTAGTGGCATCATTATCATCTGGGACTAGGTTAGAAATGCAGCGTTTCTGGCTTTTAGCAGGTGTTCCTGATGATCCAAATGTCAAAATTGGACAACCACTTTTGGTTGTGCTGTTGGAATACTACACTACAATTAATAAAATATGGGATAGGGGCACCTGGGAGGCTCAGTGGGTTAAAGCCTCCGCCTTCGGCTCAGGTCATGATATCAGGGTCCTGGGATCGAGCCCTGCGTTGGGCTCTCTGCTCAGCAGGGAGCCTGCTTCCCTTCCTCTCTCTCTGCCTGCCTCTCTGCCTACTTATGATCTCTGTTTGTCAAATGAATAAATAAAATCTTTAAAAAAAACTGAAAATAAAGGAAAAAAAAGAAAATATGGGATAGATCTATATGCCTTGCCACACCCAAGATATATTGTTGTCAACAAAGCAAGCTACAGAGCAGGACATGGAGGTCAGCCATTTATGCAAGTAGTTCAGATAAGACTTGAGTTTTATCTGAAATGATTTCATTTGTTACAGAAGAAAAAGTATTCTGTATGATATATGTGCATTAAAATGAACAACTACAAAAAGCCTTACTGGGAATGACTAGACAGTGTAGACCAAGTAGAACCATCATTGCCAAGTGGGCCATGTCTGGAATGATTTCCAAATTGGGGTATGCCCATGCCGTAAAGTGCATGTTGGGCTTTTGGAGAATATATTAGTTATATTGCTTAAATGTACAGTTTTGACACCCCAAAACAAGAAAAAATAGAACTTTATTAGTTTTAAGGATGGATTGACACAGGTACCTTTGCTTGTTCTAATACGTCCGATGGCCTATGAAATCGGTAGTGCACATATAAACTGAAGGAGTTGGGATTCTGTAATGCAATAATGTGCCTCAGTAGATGTACATTGCCTTCAACTTATTCATTTAAATGGTGCCATAGAACATGTTCTTTTAATATTATTAAACTTGACGATAATTCGTAATAGCCACTAAGGTTAAAAAGATTATTTCAGATAAATGTGAACAGGTTAAACTATCACTGATGGAAAAGGTTGTAAACTTCAAATTTATGGAATAAAATGGTTTCAGATTTTCCTGTGATGACAGGTGGCTCTCCACAGTATGCTGCATTTTTGAAAACATATTTGGAAAGAAAACACATTTTAAAAAGTGGATAAAGTTTGCCTTTAAAAGTGAAGAGCAAGTTAACTGCTTTTATAAATGAATTATGCTCTAGAAAGAACATTTTGAATGTTTGAAAGAGCTTGGAATGTGTGATTAATCATTACGTGATTTTGTTGCTAAAATCATGTAAGCCTTTGTGTATTTTATTGCTTATTTGCTTGCTTAACAAATCCTGAAAAATCAACGTTCTGAACATTTTTGATTACTCAAATAATTTTATTGGAATTTGGACCCTTTTGCTTCAAAATAGTAACATGAAACAACTGGACAACTGAATGACAGGAGTGGAAATAAAAATTACTACCTCAAGTCTAGCAAAATATTCCTTAATAATAATTGACATTGGTCAGTTACAAATATAAATTATCAAGCATGTGCAAAAAGGAGCACCCCATCTCTGATTGCTGCATGGTTTCCTCCTTTGCTTTTTAGCTCCTGTCTGTTACCCCCTTTGAAGCTAAGCCCTATAATTCTGTATTTAATCTCCCCAAAGCTGCCTTTTACTCTTTTTGTCTAATCCTACTCATGCATCTATCATTTTGGATTACTAAATGGAAGTTGTAGAAAGGGCATCACTGTCCTGTCGTAAGTCTAGTTCAAGGAGCTGACTCACAATGACCAGGGTCACCTCTTAGGACTTACAGAACATTTTGTTTCCTGTGCATTTGCTATAGGATGCAATAATCATTTAACACAAAGCTTATTGCATTCACTTTTTCAGCAAACACAAATACCTCAGATGAACAAAATGTAATTCCCTCAAAGAACTGGTGAACTGCGGGCCCCCGCGCCCAGCAGCCCCTCCTCAGGCCTGAGGTACGGACAGGCTCTCCACGCTGCCCACCCCCACCCAGCGTGGGAGAGAGAGGCCAGGCACCCAGGGATCCAGACCCCAACAACCTGCTGAGGGTCCCAGCTGGGGGTACAGAGATGAGCAAGTCGATGCCTGTTTTGAGGAGTGCACAGCGCAGTGGGGGAGACAGCCTGATGCAAACATGCATGGTGCCTTGAAAGGTGGGAACCAAAAATGGAAGAAGACCGGGTCTACACCTTGCTGCTTGAAGGAGAGATGCCCACTGGTCAGGAATACCCATTTTGGATTTGTAGAAGCCAGAAATAAACTTTTATCATGTTTGAGTCATAAAAAAAAAACAAGGGAGAAAACAAGTTAATACAAAACAGTACACAAGTGATGGGGAGAGCCCGAGGCCATATGGCTTATGTGACTGGCCAGGAGGAGAAAGGAATTAAGGAACATTTTCAGCAGAAGTAATATTGGCCAGGAGGAAACAGGGGACATTCTAGGAATAAGCAAAAGCAAGAAAATATGAAACAATACAGTTTTGAGGGGAAATTACTACAGTTTACTTTGCTATGGTAGAAAGCCTGTCAGCAGCTGAGGAAGCCTCTTGGTTTTAGGAAATTTTTTATTACTAAATTATAAATTTATGGTTCTCAGCCCTGGCTATGCGTCAGAATTGTCTGGGGCCCAAGTCCAAGACTACCGAATCAGTACTTTAGGTTAGAGCTCAGGCACTAGATTTTTTTTTTTTTTTTTACAAGATCAGTTAATTTTGAGGGGCTGGGATATTTGTGTATAAAGTGTCTTTGTTTAATATTCTTTTGATGTTGCAAGGTCTTCCTATAGTGATGTTTATCTATTTCAGTAGATATCTGCTATACCAAAGACAGTACTCTTGTAGATTTGAGTAGAGTACTAAAGGTTCTTAGCATTGTCTTGAACATAAAGTTGTAAGGTTAATTTAGTATAGAGGAATTACATTGATAACCAGATTGTGGAAATTCTGAGTATCTTGTTAAGTTATTTAAAATTTAAATTGTTTAAAAAGTAGATGATCTTTGAGCAAAACTAACTACAGTTAGTAGTTAAAAATTAGATGTGGCTCATGGAACATTCTTTTGTCATATGTCATATGTCATTTCATGACATATGTCATTTGTCATATGTCATAACATACCATGATAGATCACATGGTAGGTCAGAAAACAAGTCTCAAATTCAAAACAACTGGGTTATTGAAGAAATAAAAGAAGAAATAAAAAAAAATAACCCAGAGAGAAGTGAAAACAGAAATGCAACTTAATGGAATCTGGAATGCAGCAGAAGTGGTTCTAAGAGGGATATTCTTAGCAATACAGGCTTACCTCCAGAATTAAGAAAAATCCCCAAAACTCTAACTTTACACTTAAAGGAACTAAAAAAAGAAGAAAAAAATAGAGCTTAAAGTTACAAGAAGGAAGGAAATAATAAAGATCAGAGTGGAAATAAATGAAATCAAGACTAAAAAGACAGTAGAAAAGATCAGCAAGATTAAGAGGTGGTTTTTTTGAAAAGGTAAAAAATTGACAAACTTTCGGCTAGATTCACCAAAGAAAGAAGTTTCAAGTAAATAAAATCAAAAAAGAAAGAGAAGTTACAAGTGATAACACAGATATACAAAGAATTTTAAAAGACTAATATGAACAATTTTATGCCAACAATTGGACAATCTAGAAGAAATGGTAAATTCCTAAAGATGTACAATCTGTACAAGACTGAATCATGAAGAAATAGAAAGTCTGAATAGAGTGATTACTACAAAAGAGATTGAGTCATCAATCAAAAACCTCCCAACAAACAAAAGTCCAGGACCAGATGGGTTCATTGGTGAATTCCACCAAACATTCAAAGATTTAACACCTGTACTCAAACTGTTCCAAAAAATTGAAAGGAGGGAAAGCTCCTCCTCCCCCTCCTCCTCCTCCTCCTCCTCCTCCTCCTCCTCCTCCTTCTTCTTCTTCTTCTTCCTCTTCTTTTAAGATTCTATTTATTTATTCATGAGAGAGAGAGAGGGAGAGAGGCAGAGGCAGAAGAAAGAAAATTTTAGGCCAATATCCTTGATTTGCATAGAAGTAAAAATCCTCAACCAAATGTTAGCAAACTAAATTCAACAATGTATTAAAAGGATCGTATATACCACAGTCAAGTGGGATTTATATCAGGGAGGGAAGGATGGTTTATTTCTGCAAATCAATCAAAGCAATATACCACATTAACAAAATGAAGGATAAAAATCATATGATCATCTCGATATATGCAGAAAAAAACATTTGACAAAATTTGAAATCCATTTATGATAAAACCTCTCAACAAAATAGGTATAGAGGGAAGTTACCTTCAACAGAACAAAAGCCAAGTATGACAAACCAACAGCTAATATCATACTCAAGGGTGAAAGGCTAAAAGCTTTTCCTCTAAGATCAGTAATGAGACAAGCATGCCCACTCTCTTCACTTTTTTTCTGTTGGAAGTGCTAGGTATAGCAAATAGGCAAGAAAAAGAAATAAAAGACTTTCATTCACATTGGAAAGAAAGAGATAAAACTGTCACTATTTATAGATGTCATGTTACTATGTATAGAAAAACCTGAAGACCACCAAAAAAACTGTTAGGACTAATAAATAAATTCAGTACAGTTGCAGGATACAAAATTAATATACAAAAGTCTGTTGTGTTCCTATACACTAATAAGAAAATATTTTGAGAAATCAAGGAAACAATACTGTATTCAGTTGCATCAAAAAGAATAAAATATCTAGGACAAATTTAACTGAGAAGGTGAAAGACCTGTACACTGAAAACTATGAGACATTGGTGAAAGTAACTAAAGAAGACACAAATAAATGGAAAGATATTCCTTGCTCATGAATTGGAAAATTAATTCTGTTAAGATGTCTATACTACACAAAGCAATCTACAGATTCAGAGGAATCTCTATCAAACTTCCAAAGGCATTTTTCATAGAATAGAACAGATGTATCTAAAATTTGCTTGAAACCACGGAGATCCCAAATAGACAAAGCAATCTTGAGAAAGAAGAACAAAGAGGAACCATGGTCTCAGATTTCAAACTATGCTACAAAGCTGTAGTAATCAAAACAGTATGGTAATGGCATAAATGCAGATACATAAGTCAATGGAACACAATAGAAGGGCTAGGAAAAAACCCACATATAGGTGCTCAATTAGTTGTGAAAAAGAAGCCAAGAATACACAATGGGGAGAAACAGTCTCTCAATAAATGGTGCTGAGAAAATTGGGCAGCTACAAAGAAAAGAATGAACCTGGACCACCATCTTATACCACCTACAAAAATTAACTTGAAATTGATTAAAGGCATGAATGTAAGACCTGAAATGATAAAACTCCTATAAGAAAACTTAGGCTGTAAACTTCTCCGTCTTAGTGATGTTTTCTTTTGTTTTGCATCTGACTCCAAAGGCAAGGGCAGCAAAAGCAAAAATAAACAAATGGAAATACATGGAACTAAAAAGCTTCTCATAGTGAAGTAAATCAACAAAATGAAAAGGCAACTTACAGTTTTGGGTTCCTTTCTGGGTTTTCTGTTCTGTTCTGTTGATCTCTGTGTCTATTTTTGTGCCAGTACTAAACTATTCTGATCACTAGAGCTTTGTAATAAAACTTGAAGTCCAGAAGTGTGATGCCTCCAGCTTTACTTTTCTTTTTCAAAGTTCCTTTGGCTATTCTTTAGTGGTACTGTAAAATTTTAAGATTGTTTGTTCTAGCTCTAGCTGAAAAATGTTCTTGGTATCTTGATAGGGATGGCATTATATGTGTGGATTGCTTTGGGTAATATAACCATTTTGATAGTATTTGTTCTTCCAGTCCATGAGCATGAAATGTTTTTCTGTTTCTTTGTATTATCTTCAATTTTTTTCATCAGAGTTTTATAATCAATTAATCTTCAACAAAACAGGAAGAATATCCAACGGGATAAAGACAGTCTCTTCAACAAATCATGTTGGGAAAACCAGACAGCAACATGGAAAAGAATGAAACTGGACCATATTCCTATCTCAACCAAAAAAAAAAAAAAAATTGAAAATGAATTAAAGACCTAAATGTGAGCCTTGAAATCATAAAAATCCTAGAGGAGAACACAGGCAGTATAGTAACCTCTTTGATATCTCTGTAGCAATTTCTTTCTAGATAGGTCTCCTGAGGCTAAGGAAACAACAGCAAAAACAAACTATTGGGACTTCATCAAAATAAAAACTTCTACACAGCAAAGGAAGTGATCAACAAAACTAAAAGGCAACCTAGGGAATGGGAGAAGGTATTTGCAAATGACATATGTGATAAAGGGTTAGTATCCAAAATGTATAAAGAACTTATAAAACTCAAAACTCAAAAAATGAATAATCCAGTTAAAAATGGGCAGAAGTCATGAACAGACATTTCTCCAAAGAAGACATCCAGATGACCAATAAACCTGTGAAAAGATATCCAACATCACTTATCATCAGGATATACAACTCAAAACTACAGTGAGATACCACCTCACACCTGTCAGAATGGCTAAAGTCAACGACACGACACAAGAAACAACAGGTGTTGACGAGGATGTGGAGAAAGAGAAACCCTCTTTCACTCTTAGTGGGAATGCAAACTGGGGCTGCCACTCCGGAAAGCAGTATGGTTTCTCAAAAAGTTAAAAACAGAGCTACCTTTTGACCCAGCAATTGCAATACTAAGTATTTACCCAAAGGATACAAAAATACTAGTTCAGGGGTGCCTGGGTTAAAGCCTCTGCCTTTGGCTTGGGTCATGATCCCAGGGTTCTGGGATCGAGCCCCGCATTGGACTTCCTGCTCAGCGGGGAGCCTGCTTCCTCCTCTCTCTGCCTGCCTCTCTGCCAACTTGTGATCTCCGCCTGTCAAATAAATAAATAAATAAATAAATAAATCTTTAAAAAACAAAACAAAAAACTAGTTCAAGGGATGCATGCACCCTGATGTAGATAGCCACATTATCTATAATAGCCAGATTATGGAAATAACCCAAGTGCCCATCAATTTACGAATGGTTAAGGAAGATGCTATGTATATATATACACAATGGAGTATTTCTCAGCCATAAAAAGAATGAAATCTTGCCATTTGCAATGGCACAGATGGAGCTAGAAAGTATAATGCTAAGCAAAATAAGTCAGTCAGAGAAAGATGAACACCATATGATTTCACTCATGTGGAATTTAAGAAGCAAAACAAACAAAGGTATAAAAGAATAGAGTGGAGACAAATGAACTCTTAACTGTAGAGAATAATCTGATGGTTACCAAAGGGGAAGTGGATAGGGGATGGATAAAATAAGTGATTAAGAATCTCATTTGCTGTGATAAGCCCCAGGTGTTGTACAGAAGTGTTGAGCCACTGTAGTGTACACTTGAAACTAATATTACATTGTATGTTAAGTAACTTCAATTTAAATAAAAACTTTAAAAAAGGCAACTAACTGAATGGTAGAAGTTAGTTTTAGATATCAATAGGGGGCTAATATTCAAAATATATAAGAAATACTTAAAACTCAAGAAAAAAACAAGTTGACTAAACAGTGAGTGGAAGATCCGAATAGACATTTTTCCAATGAACAAATATAGATTGCGAGTAGACACATGAAAAGGCACTCAACATCCCTAATCATCAGGGAAATGTAAATCAAAACCAAAAAGGGGTCACCTTATACTTGTCAGAGGGGCTGTTATGAAAAAGATAAGTTATAACAAGTGTTGGTGAGGATGTGGAGGAAAGGGAGTCCTTGTGTACATTGGTAAGAATATCAGTTGGTGTAGGCACTATGGAGAACAGTATGGAGGCTCCTCAATGACTTATTTCTACACCAGTAAGTTACACTGTATGTTAACTAACTGGAATTTAAATAAAAATTTAAAGAAAAATGAAACAAAAATCCCACCTAAAAATAGAACTATTGTATGATCCAGTAATTCCATTCCTGGGTATCTATTAAGAAAAATGAAAATGGTAATTCAAAAAGATTTATGCACCCTATGGCCATTGCAGCATTATTATGTTGGCTAAGATATGGAAACAATGTAAGTGTTCATGGATGGATGAATGGATAAAGAAGAGGTGGTGTATATATATACAATGGAATATTACTCAGCCATCAGATAGAATGAAATCTTGCAGTAACATGGTTGGAACTAGACGGTATCATGCCAAGTAAAATAAGTCCAAGAAAGACAAATACCACCTGATTTTACTTGCATTTGGAATCTAAAGAACGAAACCAAGAAAAACCAGACTCAGAGATAAAGAGAGCAGATTAATTGACAACCAGAGTAGAGGTGAATAGGGAAGTGGGGGAATGGGTCCAGCAAGAAGTACAAACTTCCAGTTATAAAATAAATAAGCCAGGGGCATGTAATGTACAGCAAGGGAAATATCAATAATATCATATTAACTTTATGTGGTGACAGACAGTAACTAGACTTACTGAGATGATCATTTCACAATGTATACAAAGATCAAGTCACTATGATGTACACCTCAAACTAATGTAATATTGTATATCATCTATACTTCCATTAAAAAAATTAGATGTGCCCATCAGATAATGACTTCAGCTTTGAAATCCTCTTGAAAATATTTTAAAATATGGTTCGAACAAGAGAAATTATCACTGCATTTCCAACATATCTTCTTCAAAAGCAGTGAACTTGAAGTTGTACACATGAGTATCTACTGTGTATTCCTTGGGAAATTAGTCATTAATCAGAGCCCTGTCAATAAATATTAATTCTTTATAGTTCAATGTAAAAGTACATTAAGATTGAACACATTCTCAATAGGAATGGGAAGTGGAAATATTCCCAGAGCAAAATACAACCGCATTTTACGATGTGCTTTCACTCTTCTTTACTGAAACATGAAAGATCACTGCAAAAAAATAATCTTCCTTGAAATAATCTTTCCTAACTCATCTTCAAACTAGAGTCCCTGTTGTTCAGGCAAGCATACACATGGTTGCACCCTCCGCCCCCCACACACACTGAGAGCCCTTTATTAAGTGATGGGAAATTGTACTAAATCCAATGATTTCTAATATAAACAGTCAAAAATTTTAAATGGAGTTCCAGTAATCCTTTCTGTTAATTAAAAATGTTAAAATGCTCCCAATCCAGCCTACTAAGAAGAAAAAGTAAACTTCACAAATGCTTTGCATAGTTAGATCGATTACAGATGAGATGAGAAATGTCATAACTAGGGAACCTATTTCTTAGTGTGGCTTTGGTGGCTAAATAGCCTCTGACTTCCACGAACATTTGTTTGATGTCCTGTACGTTTCTGAGTGTGTCAATTCTTTTTTTTTTTTAAGTGTTTCTTTTATTTTCAGTTGGCTAACATACAGTGTTATATTAGTTTCAGGGTACGATATAATGACAACACTTCCATGCATTGCCTGGTGTTCATTATGACAAGCACGCTCCTTAATCCTAATCACCCATTTCCCCCATACCCCCACCCACCTTGCCTCTGGTAACCATCAGTTTGTTCTCTACAGTTAAGAGTCCGTTCCTTGGTTTTCCTCCACTCTCTTCTTTTATACCTTTATTTAGTAAATTCCACATAGGAGTGAAATCATAGGGTGTTAGTCTTTGACTGACTTATTTTGCTTAGCATTATGCTCTCTAGCTCCATCCATGCCATTGCAAATGGCAAGATTTCATTTTTTATGGCTGAGTAATATTCCAATGTGTATATATACACAGCATCTTCCTTATCCATTCATCAGTTGATGGGCACTTGGGGCTATTTCCATAATTTGGCTACTGTAGATAATCTGGCTATCTACATCAGGATGCATGCATCCCTTGAACTAGTATTTTTGTATCCTTTGGGTAAATACCTAGTAATGCACTTGCTGGGTCATAGAGTAGCTCTATTTTTAACTTTCTGAGAAACTTCCATACTGTTTTCCAGAGTGGCTGTACCAGTTTGCATTCCCACTAACAGTGAAAGAGGGTTTCTCTTTCTCCGCATCCTCGCCAACTCCTGTCATTTCTTGTGTTGTTGACTTTAGCCATTTTGACAGGTATGAGGTGATACCCCATTGTAGTTTTGAGTTGTATTTCCCTGATGGTGAGTGATGTTGAGCGTCTTTTCACATGTCTATTGGCTATCTGGGTGTCTTCTTTGGAGAAATGTCTGTTCATGTCCTCTGCCCATTGTCAACTCTTGTCATCATTTTGCCCTATAGGTTATGTCTTTTTCAACAAGGCAACAATAAATGTTAATCAGCTCCATATTTGTCCACTGATCCCCAAAGAAAGTCTACATTTTCCCCAGTGATTTCTGTAAGCTGTTGTTCTTCACAACCGTAGCTCTGTGGATGTGGTATATATGCCGTCTACTGAACACAGCTGTAATGCCCTACTCTCTAAGTGGTTTTCCAAACCTCTTCCTTTGCTCTTCTAGCTTCTCTGCTAAAGTGTTCTCCCCCCAAGCATGCCATGGAGAGCCATCACCCAGGAAGTCCTGGGCCTGGGACTATGGCACTGGTACCCAGGGTCTTCACTCCCCCTGGTGGCCCTGGGAAGGAAACTAGGAATTTCCTGAGCAGCAGGCAGGATAATGGATTCTTTAGAAATAGAGCAGAAGACATAATAGCGGGTGGCAAATGGGAAGACCTGCCAAGATGAAATAGTAGTGCGTATTTGGCCATTGCTACTGGAGATCAAGACCATGACCTGGTGTTCAGTATACTTAATATGTGTATGCAGTGGAGGAGAAACTTTCTGCTTGGCTTTCTTTTGCCACAGGAAGGCACACCAACTGGAGAAATCTCCCTGACTTCTCTCAGCTACTTCTCTATTCCTCCCTTGGGTGACTCGGAAGACTGGGAGAAGGAACTGAACATGCCTGATCCCACATCTGTCTCCTCTTTGGGATCTACCTCTCCATTGCCCTGCTTCATAATTCACTAAGTTGGCCCCAGATAGCCTCACTTGGTCTGGCTGTGTGTGTTTATTAGCATTATTCAGTATTAGCATTCCTTCTGGTCCACAGCTATAGACCACGTTCTCCAAAGTCCACTAGGCTAGCACTAACTGAATTTTATTATGTCCATTTTCCAGAATCTTGCATCAGTCTCTTCCTTGGTTCTAAAGTTAGGCATTAAACAGAAGCATGATTTTCTCAGCCCCCTAAAATATTAACATCATAGGTGTTGGGGAATTGGGTATAATCAGAAGAAAGATCAGCACATAGGAGAGAAATAAATTCTTAATATAATGGAGTATGATAACAAAATATGTGAAGATATTGAGCTTTCCATGGTGACCCTGGAGAGCCCAAAAATGAAAAAAAGGTAAAATTAGTACCAAGCAAATGATTCTTTTTGAAATGTCTCTGGTGGTATGTAATCATTATTAAAATAGTCCAGCAGTAGGTAACAAAGCATGAACATGTATATGAAAAACACACCTATATGACTCTTGATTTCATGTCTCCACGCGGACATAAGGTGTACTGAATGGGGAGTTTAGGGGACTCTGCTGTAGTCATTTTTTTTTTTTTACGTCATGAGTGCATGGTTTAAGTTTAGTCTTCGATGTCATTTCCTAAAAAGGAAATTCTAAATATAGCAAGTTCACAATTTTTTTTTTTTTGTAATCACTGGTAGCTTCACCCTGTGATTGTAATGCCTGTGTCCCTCTCCTCACTTCATCTCATCATGTAGGCATTTTCTCATCCCTCGGGATCACAAGACCTGCGAGTGCAGTACAGTAAGGTTCTTTGAGAGATAGAGAGACCACAGTCCCGCAACTTCTGTTACAGCATATTGTTGTAATCACCCTACTGTATTAGTTCTTGTTGTTCACTCCTCACTGTGCCTGCATGGGTTCACTCACATTCTACCTTCACAGGTTTGCTAGCTGTGGGCTCTCATTTAGGGGTGATGAGAGATGCTATACAGAATGTTTACCATGACCTTGGTAGGGATGTATGTGTAGGAAGAAAACCATAATATATATAGGGTTTGATACTGCTGTGGTTTTAGGCATCCACTGGGGGTCTTAGAACATATCCCCCATGGATAAGGGGGGATTCTTGTAGCACCTTCTGTTAAACAATGAGCATTTAGAAAGCAGAGGGAGATGTGTGCACCAATTCTGTGCTGTATGATCAGATGTATTGTAAGTGTGATTCAGTGGGGAGAAATTCAAAGGGAAAAAAATTGCAAATAAATTTTGTTTTTTTTAAGCACAGAAGAGAAATCAGTTGTAAACCTGTGAAAGTTATCTATTGTGTAAATTATCTGTTAAATAGATTTTGGAGAAAAGCAGATGTTTGCTCTTAGATGCCTCTCTTCATTTCAAAAGCCATCTTAACATAGATTATGCTCAGAAGGCACCCTGTGGTTTGATCAAATACTCCTGGAACTGTAAAATTCACTGCAAAAAGAGGAAGTGCAATAAAAAGCAAAAGGGAAACCTTGGGTAAGAGGGATTCTCAGCAAGGGATTATAAGCTGCCTGAGGGCAGGGCTGGGAGTCCTTCATTTCTTCTTCATTTCTCCGCTTTCCTCGGGATTTCTCAGTCCTCCTTTGTGGCTTTGGGAAGTGATCATGGTGGGGAATTGGTACCTTAGAATGATGTGTTGGAAAAGGGCAGCCTGAAAGTGGAAAGGCAATGGACTTTTTAAAATTCAATGAGTTGGAGTTCAATAGTGGTTCTGTGAGGTTCCTGCCCCTGTAAAGGAGATGCGTGTTCTCTGTCTTACCTACTTGCTGGGAACGTTGAGATAATATTCCTACAACACCTCCTGACTGCAATTGATGTACTTCTTCTCTTCCACACCTGTATGGAAGACAGTTATTATCAGTGTATTTCCTTAAAAAAAAAAAAAAAGCAAATAAAGTAGTAGGCTTGCAACAAGATTAAGGAGGTTATAACCTTTAAATTTGAAGGATATGGTGAGCCCTCTATTGATTAAAGAAATTCTCATCGAAATCCATGGCCCCAGGTACCTCACCGTCCTTGTTCTCCACCCACTTGGAAATAAATGACTGGCCAGGTGGGTTGGGCTCCTCGAGTCGTTGGTGACACCACTGGCCTGTCTTCTCGCAGTGCTGGCCTTGGTGAAGTCACAGGGAGGAAAGGCACCACCTGCTTCAAACATCTCTGGTTTCAGCTTTTTGTGCCACCTTTATTGTTCCATGGAAAAGCCCATGTCAGCCTCTCCCAACCTCCTCATGCCTCCACTTGTTGAATACCTTGACAGCTTGTGTGTATAAGTGGGGGTAGGTGTGCTTTGTGGGTTTTTTTCCGGACTTGGAGATGGGGGTCCATGGATTCACTCACATTTTACTTTCACAGGTTTGCTAGTTGTGGGCTCTCACTTAGGGGTGATGAGAGATGCTATTTTACCGAATGGCCACCATAGCCTTGGCACTCCTCCGGGCAAAGGAGGGATGCCTAGTGGCTTTTGGAGGCAGAGCAGTGTGAGCTGAGGCAATCCTCCTGTCTTCTCTAGGCAGAAGGCAGCCTTAGGGAAGGCTGGAGGGTGTTCTCTTCCTGAGGTCATGATAATCCCTGGCAGAGCAGGGGAATGCTAGCATACAGTGGAGAGCCACATCTCCTTCCCCAGGCTTGCTGAAGTTGACTATGGGGAAGAAGGGTCGTGAATGGCTGGCATTGCATTGAGTTTCTGGTTTTTGAGGGGTATGAAAGCTAGGTCCAGCCTGTGCCTTGGGGCTCCAAACTGTGCTGCAGGTGGCCAATTAGGTGGGAGCTCTCAGGTCCCCAGTGGACCCTGTGGTCTTGTGTTCCCACACATGTGATTCGAAGGTCTAGAGGGTGCCATCTGGAGGAGCTGGCCCTGATTCCAAGGGTCTACTGATGCCGAAGCAGATGCTCTGGTTTGAGCACCTCTCTCACATGGTATAGGAGAGATTTATCTTTCCCCGAGCTTAATGAATGAGGGCCCTTTCCAGGAAGGAGACATCCTTCTTAACGGGGAAAGTCACATGAAGGCTCCCTCTTTTTCTTTATCCTTCTTTATCCTTTCTCATATCCTAGAGGAGGAAAAGAGAAACGAGATAGGTTATAGGGCATAGCTTCCACCCTTCATATACCAGAGAGAGGGAGATTAACTTGAGAATGATGTTGGAGCCTTAAAATTGACAAGTATTAAGTCCTATCAAGTGAAATTAGACTGTTTTATTAACCAAAAGTCACTAAAAGTTTAATAAACTTAAGCTATTTTTAAGGAAATCTGCTACCCAGCAGGAATGGGAAGATTGACAAATCACAGCAGGTAGATGTTACTGAGAAAATAAAACCATTTGATATTGAAACACCAACAAGTGGTGATTCCTCATATAACCAAAGAAGATATTTTAAGTCCAGGAGAAGCTGTGATAATAGCTGACCTCCATCTACATGACTCGTCGGGTCTTACCAACTCATAACTGATGTTATAACCCATATTATATATGGACTAATGTCAGCAGCTTCCAGGTGCTGGGTCTTGCGGAAGCTGCCTAGCGTTCTCCCCTGAGGGCTTGCTTGTCCTGTTGGGTTACCATGAGTAGGTAATTCAGCTAAACAACATATAAATCAATGGAACAGGAAGGCAAAGTGAAAGCCATTGTTTCTGGGAGAGCTACCTTAAATGCTGGAAGGTGAGAATAGAAAGATGGCTTTTGGATTAGGGTGTAAGGCAATAAAAAATATGGTTAAAAAAAATCATACAAGTCCAGAATTGGTCTGCACTCAGTCTGTTTCACAGTTTTGATGTTTAATTTCCCACACCTCTTACAATTAACTAAAACGTGAGCTCACAGAAGATGTACCTTACAACGTGGACCATGCGTGAAGATGATGTTGCCTTTTTTTTTTTTAAGATTTATTTTTTTATTTTGGAGGTGGGGGAGGGACAGAGGGAGGGGGAGGGAGAGAACCTCTAGCAGGTGCCCCCATGGAGCCTGATGCAGGGCTCCATCTCCAACTCTGAGATCATGATCTGAGCCAAAGTTAAGAGTCAGATGTTTAACTGACTGACTCACCCAGGCACCCCAGTGAGGTTGCCATCTGATCTGAGGTCCAGATTTCAAAAGGGCCTTTCTTTCTATGAAAAGATGGGAGATTGATTGTGTATCATGTTGTAAGCTTAAAAAAGAAATTGAAGGATGTATCAAGAAAAGTCAAATTTTTTTGCTTTGACTGATTTTTTATTTTTTAGCCTATTTTTAAATAAACTTTCTTATTTTAGAACACTTCTAGATTTACAGAACTGTGAGAAGACAGTACAGAGAGTTTCCATGTGCTTTGCACTCAATTTTCCCTGTTATTAACATCTTACATTCTTATATTTCATTTGTCGCAATCAATAAACCAACATCAGTACATTATTACTAACTAAAGTCCTTTGTTTATTTAGTTTTCCTCAGTTTTCCCCCAATGTTGTGTTTATGTTCTGGGATATCATATTACATATAGTATTTATGTCTCTCAGTCTCCTCCTGGTAGTATGGTTTTCTCTGACTTTCCTTATTTTTGGTGACCATTGATGACTGTGACAGTTTTAAGGAGTGCCGGCCAGGTACTTTTTAGAATATCCTTCCATTGGGGTTTTTCTGAAGTTTTTATCATGATTCAACTGAGGGTATGGGGTTTGGAAGGAAGACCACAGATAGAGTGCCATTCCCATTAAGGTTACTTCCTGTCAACCTGACCTACTCTGTTGATGTTGACCTTGATCTCTTGGGGCTGAGGTTGGTGTTCAGAATCACCTGGAGGATTCACTGACCATTCACATTCTTGGGTCTGGAGTTTTGGTTTTTTGTTTACTTTTACGATTTGCTTATTTGAGAAAGAGAGAGAGAGAGAGAAAGGTCCCGTGAGCACAGGGGCAGAAGGAGAGAAAATACCTCAAGCCAACTCCCCACTGAATGTGGAGCCCAGTGTGGGGCTCAGTCCCACAACCCTGAGATCATGACCTGAGCTGAAACCAAGAGTCAGATGCTTAACCGAGTGAGCCACCCCTGGGCCTGGAGAGTTTGATTCCAAAGTTAAAAGCTACATTTGATTGATGGTTGGTTAAAATAGTGCGAGTAACCACCATGAAGGTCTTTGAACTCTGAAATTCTTTTATTCTAGGACCTCCTTAAAACCAAATATTAGTGCTAAAACATACATTTATGGTGTGGACCAGTAGTTCTCAAATCCTTAGGTATATCAGAATCAGAATCCTCTGGGAGACCTAATAAAGAGTACACAAGAGCCTGAGGTCATTGAGACAGCCAGGGCCTGTTGTTTCACCAAGGTTTTAAGGTGAATTCTGGCACAAGTGACGTTTAAGAACTGGAATAAAAATATTGGATGCAGGAGCCTTTTGCTGTAGAGGACGTCTGTTGTTTCTTCTTACCAAGCATGGAGTTCTGCATTTCACACAGAGTCCCCAAGACGTGTAAGAGAAGCCTGTCCTTCCTCAGTTTTTGTAGCTACTCCTGTCTCAGATTCAGCAGTGAAGCTTTGGCCCAGGCCTGGCCAGGGAACCAGCTCCATTTTCCTTGTCTCAGAACTGGATCCAGGGCTGGAAGCACGAACCAAGTTAATCTCACTAACCGAAGAGAATCAAATGAATGGGGACTAGGAATATAAACATCGAATCTCATGAATTCAGTGTTTTGAACATTGACATATGAAATGCCAAGGTAAACTTGACTCAAGAAGTGTTTTGTAATCAATAGTCAATGAACTGATTATCTAGTTATGGGCAAAATGCCATCTTTGGATTAATGATAGATGGCCATTGTTAAAATAATTGTGTACAAAAGCCCTGTTTATTGAAAAGAGGTGATTCATGCATAGCTGAGAGGCAAATTCACATGCCCAGAGATGCTTCTTGAGTTTTTGCTCATGTGAAGGTCAATTATGGTAATTTATTAAAACGATTCATTAAGTGTATTAAAACAGAGTAATTGAAAGTAAAGATGTGCTTATACAATTAAGTGTTTGAAATAAAATTATAGCACACCTATATATGTCATGAGTGTTACATATTTATTGAGACTTACTTAATGAAGATGAATGCTTTTTAACCAGTAATCATCCCTGGATTATCCTTTTTGACAATGTAGATTTTATATACTGTTTTATTGGGAGCACTAATGGCTAGTAATATAACCTACCTAATTTTTTTTATTATGGAATGCTTTCTACTTCTTAATTATTCAATTATCATGACCATTATCATTGAGGACTTAAAACTAGAAAATGTTTAAAATTAAAAAATCTCTATCTTCTGGTGTTCAAGATTTTGCCTCCCGACCCCCACTTTATAAAGGCACATGAATTTTTTTTCCCCCCTGCGTGATTACACTGGGATCATCTGTGTGGCATAAGGTGTCACGTCATAGCCAAAGTCAGGTATATTTTGTGGGAGATTCTAGTTCACTACTAGTCACTACTCAGCTGTTAGTGAAGTTGAGTATGTTAACTAATCTTTCTAAGTCACAGTTTTCCCATATAGGAAATGATGGGGATTTGGGATATTACATTTCTGATTCTGTGGATAAAAGAGACATGAACAAGCCTCTCACATAGTATGTGTTCAAATTATGCCAGCCATTTTAGGGTCTCCCAGACCGCATCTGTTACTGCTCCCCAACTCTGTTTCTGCAGAAGCATTTGCATGCTCAGCAGAGGCTTAGGATTAGGAATTAAATGAGCAGAAAATATTCTCTAAAATACATTGTCGGGAGAATGGAAGGTGACGATTTTGAGTCCAACTGCCTTTTTCTTGCTAGCTGGCTGAGGAGGGGATGTTTTTCCCTCTGTGCTCTGCCTTGCATCCGTATGACCCTAGCAAGAGCAAGATTTGGGTGCCTTTCCCACTGCCCTGGTGTCTTTGCTTCCTAAGGTGTCTGTAACAAGTCCCCGCAAATGGAGCTGCTTAAAGCAATAGAAATGGAATCTCAGTTCTGTAGGCTACAAGTACTCAATGAACGTATCAGAAGGGCCAGACATTCTCCCTCCCAAGGCTCTGGAGAAGACCCCTTCCTTGACCTTTCCTACTTCAGCTGGTTGTGGGTAATCCTTGGCATTCCCTGGCTTCTGGCAGCATCTTGCAGTCTCTGCCTCCATCATCACATGGCTTTCTTCTCTCTCTGAGTCTGTGTCTAGATTTTCCTCTAATGAAGGACAACGGTCATTGGATTCACTCACACCCCAATCCAGTATGACTTCATCCAAACTTCAATATCTATGCAATGACCTAGGGCACCTGGATGGCCCAGTCGGTTCAGTGTCTAACTCTTGATTTTTGGCTAAGATCATGATCTCAGGGTCATGACATAGGGGTCCATGCTCAGTGAGGAGTCCGCTTGCGATTCTCTCTCCCTCTCTTTCTGCCCCTTCCTCTGCACGCGCACTCTCACTCTCAAATAAACGGATCTTTAAAAGAATATATGCAAAGCCCCTATCTACAGATGTTCCAGGTTGATATAACTTTTGGGGTCTACTACTCAAGACATGAAGGCTTCAGACACGTGCTCCATCCCCAGTCCGTTCTGGAAACCAGGGCTTCTGACAGGAGAACAACGCAAAGCCCTCGTGACATTCTGTAGGAATGGAAAAGGCCAAGCTCTGCTTGTGGTATTATCCATAGCAACTCATTAGGTAAAATATCACAAGCTATAAATCTTCTGTGGGGCCATATTTTCCATGAGAGAGTGATATCAGATAGGAAGAGAGCTGGGGAATACACAATGGAGGGACCCTCAAAATGGCTATCGAGAGCTCACCCGTATGATGATCTAAATCCTCCCGTGTAGTTTATCTCATCTCATCTCATCTCATCTCATCTCATCTCATCTCAGGAGAGTACTTCGTGTCCTCTCAGTTTTACAGATGAGGAAATGGATGTTGAAGTTACCTGACTTCTCCAAGGTCCTACAGCTAAGTAAGACATGGCACAGGAGAATTTTGTGTTCCATTTTCTCCAATGCAAATGTCCAAGTTCCTTCCTGTTTGCTAAGGATTTAGGATACGTATATTTTTTCCTCTTCTAATTGCCCACCAAATTTCTGTTTTCTTTTCTTATGTGAAGTAAAAATGGTGGAATAATTCCTGAAAAGACAGTGTGGTGAAAATGATACTTTCTCCATCTTTTAAAGTGGTGTTTGGTACTCACACATGTCCTCACCGTCCTCTTTCTTTCACTGTCTTTGATACAAGCCCTTTCTGACTACTACCTAATAGTCAGACAAGATGTGCATTTTTAAAAGAGAGAAGGCGAGCTGGAATGGATTTGGGTGTAAGAAGTGATGTACTGGTAGGGGCGCTTGGGTGGCTCAGTTAAGTGTCTGCCTTCAGCTCAGGTCATGATCCAGGCTCCTGGGATGGAGCCCCACAGCGGGCTCCCTGCTCAGCAGGGACCCTGCTTCTCCTTCTCCTTCTGACGCTCCCACTGCTTGTGCGCTTTCTCTCTCACTCACTCTTTCAAATAAATAAATAAAATCTTAAAAAAAAAAAACTTTAACAACAAAGAAGTGAGGTGCTGGTGACTGTGTTTCCAGCAAAACAATGTTGTAGTCAGAAAAGTGCCAGCATTTGAAATCATTATTAGGGACTCTCTTCTATATTCAGAAAAAGAGTGTAAGGTAAAATGGACCAGTATTCTACAGCTGAAAGAATGAATACATTCCTTCAATCAAGACTAGTTATATGTTATTTCCATTTTGCAAGAGACAATATAAATGATTGCCCATCGATACAGCCAACATATAAACCAGTGATTCAGGCAAGACCAGTGTTGTATTTTTCTCTGTCTACAAAGGAACAAATTGATTTAGACTTGAAATATATTCCAATAAGCTGTTCTGTGTCTCTATTGAATAATAAATGACACGGTATCATTAAGGTTTATTCAGTTGTTGTTTTTTTAAGTAATACTTAAATTTCCTTCTGCTCATTAGTTTTGATAACCAGTTTCAGTCCTGTAGATTAATGTACTATCTCTTCTTGCTTGACAACATATTTAGTATTTTATCTCCTCTAGAAAATTGTTTAGAACAACAAATGCAAAACTGAAAAGATAATGCGTATGGATCAACCCTATTGTTTGTTCTCTGGTGTTAAAAAAAAAAGAATTTAATGGCTTCTCCATAATGATTTCCTTTTTAAATTGATGGGTATGAATTTGTATGTTTTTCCTCTGGTCCTTTATTTAGGCCCTCATATGTGAAAACTAGCCGTAAAGCTAAACTAAATTATTGTCAGAGCTCAGTCCTTAAATAGCACCTGGGGCCAAGGCTGCGCTCCGTGTAAGTAATTCTGCACTGCAAGAGTTTCTAGGTCACATGGCTATGCTATTCCTTAGAAAAAAACTGTTTTGAGTAATATTAGTAGTACACAAAATATGAACCCTAAAAAGAATGGGATTTTACTGCTTGAAAGAAATCACTGTATTTGTGTGGGCTTGCAGACGTATTTAAGTGTACGTGGGGATGCATTGTTTTTCCTGTGACGTTCTCAAATGGGGGCGTGAACTCTAGCAGACTTTCGAGAGAAAGTGAGACAGTGGGTGGTACTCGGTGGCTGACGCTGCTCTTCGAGATCGATTTCATGGTGGGCAGTCGTGGTTCTCAGAAGCTCCCTCTGTGATACTCTCAATCGAAAATGGCATTCACGCCAGAGTCCGATAGAGGAAGAGGACTGGGGTCATCTCATAGTCCGCTCATTGAGGCAAGGGTGCGTCTTCCTTAGCGGGCCCACTACCTAATTTATTTCAGATTCTGAGGCCGTGGTGAACTTGAGTTATGATAAATCATTCTGAGAACGTCTATTGAAAGAGGAAGAAGATGAATTCATGACACGTATTTTACCCCCTAGGACCATATTCTAATAAAATACTTTAAAATTCTGCTGCAGATTTCTAGGCGCTCCGATTCCTGGTCTTACAAACCTTTGCTGTTATCTGTTGAGCTTTGTGTAACATTTCGTTTAACCAAAGGATTCAGTGGCCAAAATATCAGACAACTGTACCTGCTCTTCTGGAATTAAAAGGAATTTACCACCTTTTAAAAGAAAAGGACCGCTGTGTGTTTAATCTATATTTTACTCTTTCAGGCAAATTTCTTTACCATGTAGTTTATATACCTCTTTGAGAATTTTATGTAAGTTTGAGACTTCTTAGTAAAATTTATAAATGCATAGGTATGCAACTTTTCAGAGGCAATTTAAAATATGCAGAGTTTACTGTAACCCTTGAACCCCAAGTCAAGAACTCTTATCTAAATTTTATGTTATTATTATTATTTTATTATTATTATTATTAATTCTACCACCAGAAAACTGAGACAAAAAACCTACCACTTGACTTTATAGTCTTTATCAAAATGAATTCAGTAGAGATACAATTTTAAGTCTAAAAATAAAACTTTAGAAACAGTTAAGAGAATATTGGAAAATGAAATGCAGAAATCACAAAAAATTCAAAGTTTAAATAAAGATTAAAAAATAAAAATTATTTTATTTTATTTTATTTTAAATTTATCTTATTTCAGATTTCTAGGGCAACCCTCTCAGGTCCCTTCCTTGTCCAGAGTTTTGTACTAACACTTTGCTATCGCTCAATAAGCCTTGCTTTGCTGCCCACCAAAAAAAAAAAAAAAAAAAAAAAAAAAATCAAACAAACTTCAAATTTCTAAATAACAAAATCATTGTGAAATACGCTGTCTGTGACAGATAGGGAAAAAATAACTTGATACATAGCTAGTTAGAAAGTTCATCTTTCTCCAGTATAAGGAACAGTCTATAAGAAAACAACCGTCATGATGGTAGAACAATGGGGAAGGACCGTGAATGAGCAAATTATAAAATAAGAAATAAATATGTTCAAGAAAATGTTCATTTGCCCTCGTAATTAAAGCATAATGTAACAATTTGTTCTCCAGATCAGCAGACTTGACCAAAAAGCCCTGGGACCCAGCCTGGCATTCTGATAGGCCTCCTGAGCCCATAAATCCAACAGCCTGCCTAAAGTGAGATTTTTCAGTATGTCTCAAAAGCCCTGAAATGGTACATGGCTTGAGGCAGTAATCCCATCTCAAGGAATTTATTTAAGAAAGTAGATAAGACAACAAAGGTTTCTGTAGCACCCTCTTTTAATAGTGGAAAATTGGAAACAATTTAAATATTCAATAAAGCAGATGAAGTAGGTAATTAAAATACGTCAGCCAATTAGATGTGATTGAGTCATTGCAATGACACCGCTTCAAGTGATTACTAATATAGAAGGGGGTCAGGAAAAGATACTAATTGAAGACTGTATGTTACAAAGTAGCTGTAGAAGTTTGTGTGTAGTTGTAAACAATGTCAGATATATATAGATATGTATATGAATATCTATATATATATCTCCACATATTAATGCTGGTTTTCTTTAAATGGTGTTGTTTTAAGTATTTTAACTCTACTCTTTTTAAAATTGCATTGCTGATTTGTATTTTCTGTTGTCCTTTGCTAATGAGATCGCTTTTAAAGTTTATGTGATTTCTAAAAAATAATGCTAAAGACGTGGATGTATGAAAAATGTAGTCATTTCCAAGATGATAAGAAGTTGAGACTCCCTTTCCTTTTTATATTGTAAAGCTTTTAATTACATATACATGTGATTTCATATATATACATATGTCATAGTGAATTTATAATCATAATTTTGAGTATATTAGTAGGGATATTTGATTAGAATCCAGCTCATACATGCTTAAGAAAAGAACAGTTTCTTGTTTTGTTTTACGAGGAGACAGCCTGGTCTCTCATTGTCCAAGAGGAGGAATGTGACTTTGTCAGGAAATAAATGTAACTAGTCACCTTGCTCCTTTTTGGGCACTTGCGGTGTTCTCTCTTTCTGTCTCTTTCTTATTCTTTCTCTCTCTCTGTCTCCCCTCATCTTTCTTTCCATCTCTCTGCCTATCTGGTCTACATGACGGGAGATTCAAGCAATCAGTCCTTTCAGGCTGTGCAGTCTTAGAGCTGTGGCCATTGGAGAAAGATCTGGGTAACCCCCCCCAGATGCATAATCCCGGGTCAGGCTGTGTCTGTGGCCAGGTGCCCATGGCCCGCCAGTTAGCTTTGGGGAAGTGATGCAGCATGGTTCAGGAAGAACATGTCACTTTCTTCCTCCTCCCTGTGGATCACAGCACACACACGAGTAGTTCCTTGATTATTGGGAAATATTCAACCAAATTAAAAATGTGCTTCTACCATATCGAGGAGTATTTTTGTTATTTATTTATTTTTTTGCAAAACACCTGACCCACTAAATCTAAGTCTTCCCTGGGAGTTCAAGATCCTCATATATTCCAATTATGTTTTGTTTCATGTAGTATTAGTTCATGATCAAGCATTCGGATTAAGATTAGAATAATAGGTTGTACTCACATTCCACAAATACTAGTTCTCTGCTCTGAAGAATATGGAGACGAGGTTTCAGTGCGACTCTGCCTCTGCTGCTGGAAGGAGCTCCGTAACACCGAGCAGCTCTGTTTCTTCCTGCCTAACTTGGCACTGTGGCTTCTCCTCTCCAATGACTTCGTCACCTCTGAAAGGGCAGGGTGTTCTGAACAATTTACCCTGTGGCGGTAGTTTGCTTGAACAGTTCCTGCAGGCTGATTAAGTTCTTTAAAGTTTTTAGCTATTTAGAATTTCATCGTTTTCCCCCGAGTTCTAGCAGAATAGAGTCCTAAAAATATACAGAAAGTTATTAAACCTGGAATTAGACTGCCAACATATTTTCAAATCGAATGTTTAATTTCATAATTGGGAAATGATACATCTGCCTGGAGAAAATCAGTGGGGTTGGAAAACAAATTACGTGTTGACAGTGTTGGTACAGAGAAATTATACATATTTATGAATGGCCAAATCATCTTATTACTGGAATTTGAAAATATAATTATCAATCATTTATGAGGTACTGATTTCAACCGAATGCCTTATCCTGGGGCATATATTTTACTTGTGTGTGAATTGACACATAGATGCTATTCGTGTGCCGTATCTCTAGGTACCATCTCATTTAATTTTTAAATTTTTATTAATAGATTTCAGAGTCTAGGGGATTACGTATCTACTTCAGTGCTATGGCAGATAGATACTTTGTGAAATGATTAGTAAAATATATTTTCACTTTAAGTTTTAAAAGAATGCTATGCTTCATGGTATTTTAATATTTCTGTGTGACGTATACTTGAAGTACATTGTGTGATTGTTCGGAGACCCTATTAAAGTGAGATCCTTTAAGGATTTAGCTTTGCAGTCATAAATATGACAGGGTGGTCTTCTCATGATATGCAGTTATTGTAGTTCATTATAAATATAAGCGTGTTCCCCGTGTCATTTACTTTTCATACTATTGGGATCAGTTGACGTCAGCCTTCAGAAAGATACTCTGTGGGCACCACCACTGGCCCCCACAAAATCGCCGTGGAGACAGCCTCACTGCAGTTTCTGTCTGGGTTTTCGAAGCAAGATACAGGATGAGTGGTTCCTTGGTGACCCAGGCCTAGATCCCTGAAGGAACTCCAGAATTTATAAATCTGTTTCTGGTGTGCTGCCCAGAATTCTACATTTTTACCAAGGTCCCCGTGACTCTGCTGCATATGGATGTTTGAGACCCACTGACTTTATTCAGAGGGAAATGCATCCATTATGTAATGTGTGAAAGTGAAAGCACAGAAAATGTTCTTTCTTCCCCTTTAAGAGAAATTGACTTTATTATGGTAGCTGAGTGAGCACTTTCCTGCAGAAGCATAAATCTGGGCAGAATAACTCCCTGCAGCCTTCTATCACTGAATTCTCTGAATGTTGGAAAGACAGAGAAAGCACCCAGGCAGGATCCCAAAGATGAGGGAATCAGGACCTTTAGCAATCGTCCCTTTCTCTTGGGAGTGTCTCAGTGATTCATCTCTGGCGCTGAAATGATTGCAGGTAGTTTCCGTCCATCAACTGGAGATGGTGTGTGTTTGCAAATGCAGGTTGGTGTGTGCTGCTGAGAACCCTGGTTGCCCAGTCAAGCAGCCAGGGTTTGGGTGTATCTTAGTCACGCATTGGTTCTATGAGCTTTGGAAATTCTTAGGACCCCAGGTTCCTGGCTCTTTACTAACATTCTGGTTGAGAAGGGGGGTTCTGGATGGCTCTTGCTGCCCGTGATTTAGTATAGTACATGCATAATATGGTAGAGTTGCTGTTAGAAAAGCAATAGACTAAGAGGCCATAGAAAACCTAGTTCGTTGTTTTGTGGGGCTTCGTGCAAGAGGTTTTCATGCTTCGTACTGTAATTAGAAAAAAAATTGGTATGACAAGTCATGTCCACTTCCATTTTGGGTTATTAATAGAAACAAAGGAATCTGTAATTTCAATCTAGAATTTTTGTATTTTGGTTAAGAATTTAGTGAAACATTATTGGAATGTTCTTCTCATTGACCAATAAAATTGTGGGTTATTATGTACAATATCTGTTATACGTTTTTCCCTTTTCTTAATTAGACAAATATTATCCAAAGAATGTACAATGAAGTAGGTGGGGGTACAGCAACAAAGACTGTGTCAACAGAACGCACAGTGTGGTTTATCAGATGTCTGCCAAGTAAGCTTGCTTTCACTCTGCCTTCGGGACGCCTACCAAAGTGATCGTCAGTGCCTGGGCACTGGGAAACTAGTGCAGACTCAGGGAGAATTTTACTTTATGGCAGGCTGCCTTGATTTGCATCCTCTAGGAATCCATTTTCAGGATTACATAAAGAGAGGCTAAAAACAGCTTGGAGGTTTACCAAAAGACAGTAAGATAAAAACGGGCATTCATCTGACTCACTCTGCAGTGGGGATATAATTCTTATTTGTGGCTTACTTCTAAATCATCTCTTGAGTGTAGCATATACTCGGTAGTCTTTTGTCTTAGAGGCAGAGGTGCTCAGGCACAAGCTCTGCATTTTTGGAAGCAGAGTTGGAGAAATTCGTTGGGTGTATATGAACAAAGGCACAGACACAGCACACACACACTCTCACACCTGCAGTCTTAAAGGAATTAGCAGACATTGTGTAGCCAGTGGTTTTCCTGCCATTAAAGTAGTTTTGAAATAGTGGTTATATGGGGGCTGCCTTATACAGCTGCATAGGATGTACACTGCACAGGATGTACAACTCTAGGGGATGCTAGTCAACTACATCTGTGCTTCTTAGATGTGCTTATATAGTCTTTTTACTGGTCAGTTTCTTAGTCTTCTCACCATTGGTGCATGCTACTAGCTGACTAACAAATGTTGCCCCAAAATACAGGCTAGGTTTTGATTTTATGTTACCGTACTTGAAAAAGTGAGGAGAGGAGAAGTAGAATTTATAGCATATCAGTCCATGGGTGACAGAACTAAACAGCTTTCCTCCATGACTTGTAGGGGGCTCCCAACAGCATCCTGGTCTGAACTGAGGGTCAATTGAATCGTCCCCAGGCTTCCTATTCAACATCAAGGAGCTCTGGGCCACTACTACTATTATTCTTTAACTTCTATAATTATCCCTATGTAATGCTTTCCAGTCTTTCTCCCTATGGGATGTGCATTCCTTAGCCAGCCTGTGACATACTGAATACAGAAGTACCTGTAAATATTTATTAGTTATTCAAAGTAAGTGTAATAGAAAAATAAAAATCATGTATAAGTTGAGTTCTCCTGATAGGAAGGAAATCGTTAAAATGCCTGGTGTATGCTCTGTGAGATTTCCCAAAATCGAATCTTCCAGGTCTGGCTTCATGATGCGTCTTTTGGAAAATTCAAGCTTTTGTTTCTGTCTTCTATCGTGCCTCTAGTTATTAAGAAATTGTGTAAAAGCCACCACGTATAATGGAGCTATTCTAATATAGTGAGTAGATAACGCTTTACTATTTGAGTAATTGGTTTTCATTGAAATATTTTAATAACTGATTGTTAATAAATTATTTAGATCACTAAGTAGTTTTGACTCGTTTTGGAGAAAACCCGTGTTCATCAAAATGGGTTTCTTGGTGTTGATTCCTGCAATCTCCCGTCTTTCGCCCTCTTTCTATGTCATTCAAACCCTTCGTACAC
>PISX010018523.1:0-40497 GCA_004024625.1 Mellivora capensis
TGCTCGGACCACCTGGAACAGTTCTGTCAGGACATCTTTGGGAGGAAGAATCCACACCTCCATCGTTTTTGGAGTCTCCCAGTGTGCATTCAGGGCGGAGAACCAAAGCTTTAGGGCACAAGAACGCCACTGGTAGTTTACAATGTCTATGACATGATCCCTCCCATGGACATTATTGCCACCCCACCTGACAAGCAAGGAAACAAAGGCCCAGAGAGACAAGTGACTTTTCCAGGGCCACACAGTCAAATGCATCCTCTGACCTGGCCTCTCACTTCCCAAAGCACAGTCCCCTGGCCAGCAGCAGCATTCCTGGAAACTTGTTAGAAACAGGTCACAGATCTCTTAAATAAAACTATTGGACCCTCCTCTATCATGCACAAAAATGTCAGTCTCCAGGGAACTACCCTTTGTGCCCAGCTGCCCAGCTGCTCCGTAACATCAGAGACTGTCCCTGGACAGAAGCAGGAGGAGTCTGGGGCCAGATGTCCCGGGTGTGAACCCCAGCCTGTGTGATCGTCACTGCAGTGCTCTAACCTGGCATCCCCCACCCGTTCCTAACCTGCGCCTCTTTGGGGGGCTGTGCTGTCCACGTGCACATCTGGAGGGCTGAGCCCCATGCACAGGGGACTTCAGCAAACAGCAGCTACTGGCTCGGTGGTCAAGAAAAGCATCTCAGCCATGGTGTACTGAAGCCAGTGCAGACAGAGCACTCCCCCATCTCTCCTGGCAAAGAGCTATTCCCACGTTCCTTGCGACAGATGTGGCTCTCACTTTCACCCCTCCCTCCATCCTGGGGATCTTCTGCAGGCCCTCTGTTCCCAGAGCAGCTTAGCAAGGCGGGCTGCTGTGGGAAGCTATCTGGGCATAATCCCTGGTGAAAAAAGCAGCTGGCCCTCCAACTGGGCCCAGGTGGCTAGTACACAGGCCGAGGTGGGATGAGATGAACCGGCAGCAGCAAAGGGGTGCTCTGTAGGCCCTGGGCAGCAGAAGTCTCCACTCTTCCAGCCACCTGGAGAGGGGCTGGTGGCCTACCATTCTCTGCCCCGGGCTGCACTGGCCCGTCAGTGGGCTAACCTCAGGCACTATGATGAGATTCTTTTCTCTTCCATTATACAGCCCAGCTGGCATGTGGGAGCCTGGCCCCTCTGGGCACACAGCTCTTGAGTGAGTGCTCCCCCCCACCCCCGCAGGGCTCCCCTGGAACCCTTGGCTTTGGCGCTCTGAATTAGAATGGCTACCAGGGAGGAGGGAGAGACAAGATTCTGCATGACAAGCTCCCCAGTCATCACTTAGGCTGCTGGTCCACAGACGGTCTTTGAATAGCGAGGACACAGCACCCTTAATTTTAAGTACTTGCCTTGACCATTCCTGACTGGGTGGCACAGAGACCAGTATTCCATCCTGAGCCTCTTTTCCTTCATCTGCAAGGTGGGGTGAAATTCAGCTGTTACTTTGTAGGGTAGGGAACACCCTGAGCTTCCCAGTGAGTGAGAGGAGGAGCCAGGGCTCAACCCCATGCTGTGTGTCCCTTCCCTAAAGCAGGACAAAGACCCCACAAGGATGTTCAAAGATGCTTTGTGATATCATTACTTCCAAGAGGCCATATGCAGCATGAGTTTCAAAATCAAACAGACCAAATAGAAGCCTCCATAACTTACATGCAATAAGCCTAAAGTAGGTTTTGTTGTTTGGGCATTAAAAAAAAAATCTTTAAAGTTCTTTGCACAGGGCTTAGCAGATAGGAGGCATTCAGTGTTTCTTTTTTCTGTGTTGTTTTCCTTTTTCCTATCTTCCCAAAGAAACTGTGACAACAAAGCAACAGGTCCAACCAGGGGCTTCTATGGAAAGTCACTTAAAGTTTGTGATCATGAATGCTTATCTCTAAATCACACTTAATAGTCTGGATCCTTTGGTTATAAGTGACAAGAACCCCAGCTCAAACTGGCCTTGGAAGATATTAAAACGGCCTTAACTGAATAGTCTAATGGGAATTAGGCACAGCTGGATCTAGATGCTCAAGTGTTATTGTCTGGAATTTGTCTCTATGTTTATTCTGCTTTCCTCAGTACTGGCTTCATTTTTGGGTAGACCTCCAACAGCACTGGGTTGACAGATCTGGCAGAAAGAGATCCTTTATCCCGAACAACCTAGAAAAAGTTCCAGAGCTGATTTTTATTGACCCAGATCCAGTGATGTGCCTTTGCCTGAGTTCAGCACTATGACCTGTTCAAGTCCCACGTGATGTGCCATCCTGGAGACAGGGATGGGGCTCTGACCACCTGATCACTCTGACTCAGTGAAGCATGGTATGTTCATTTCCCAGGACTTTCAGAGCAAAGGATCACACACTGGGTGGCTCAGACAACAGAAATGTGTTCTTTCCCACTTCTGGAGGCCACAAGTCCAAGGTCATGGTGTCAACAGGGTTGGTTCCTTCTGGAAGCTCCATGCCTTTCTCCTCAATTCTGTGTTTCCAGCCATCTGTGGTGTTCCTTGCCTGCATCACTCCAATCTCTGCCTCCATTTTATCCTATTTGTTTCTCTGTGTCTTCACATGGCCACCTCGTAGTAACACCGGTCATTGGATGAAGGGCCCACCCTAATCCAGGATGACCTCACCCTAACTGATTACATCTGCAAAGGCCCTATTTCCATATAAAGTCACATTCTGAGTTTCCAAGTAGACTTGATGGGGGATGAGGGTGGGGTGGGGGGACACTAATCAACCTACTACAGGTGGTAAGCCGGAAGAAAAACTGAGTATGAATACCAGAAAAGATAGGATATGGATGCTCGACAGGCAAAACCCAAAACCAACAGATGTCCCTAATACCCCATAAGTCACTGGTTCTCAAATCATCAAAATAGAGATCGTCAGCAGATCTGTGGTCCCGCTGCCTAGGAATGACGACACCTAGTTAACTGCACACAAGAAATCCCACAGTGAACCCAATCCCACGGCAGCCAGGAAACCTCTCTCTTTGATGGGAATGTTTCTTAGAAGCTGAGCTAAATTTGTAACAAGTCTGAAGACTGCAATTCTCTTCAGGCAAACTCTGCAGCCTCCCCAACTGTTCTGGCTTCCCATATGTCTAAGCTATCGAGAGGCCTGCCCTCCAGGGAATCGAACTTCCGGTCCTCGAGCCCAGCTGCGTCTAAAAATGTAGAGTCGCTTTGTGAAGACAAAGTCAACCGTTCCCGAATCTCCACCCTCAAGAGGGAGACCCTCCCACTTGGCTAAACCAGACCCATCTTCTCAGAATTACCACCCCCAAAACTCTAACCCAGTTACAGTTTTTACTTCTTTTCCTCCCTGAAGGAGGAAATTCAACTTGCAATTTTGTGGGGAGCAGGGGTGATGGGGGGGAGGGCGGTTTTAAGACAATTTAAGTCTTTTAACTGTGATAATCCCTGGATGGTAAAATAAAGGAGATTTTCACTAGAGCAGAAATCATTTTGAAATAAGAAAAAAAAATAGTAAAAATACATCTAAATTTAAATTATCTCCTATTGGTTCTATTAAGCTCCCTACACCATGTTGGTGAGCTAAGGGCTATTGATTTAGGAATGTCTAGGGAATAAGAAAATTCTTCCTCAACAACAGAAACAAAAATCTAAATAAAAAGAAATCAGTGGAAACAGAAAAATACACATGAAAAAAAGATAGATATCCCAGCCAAGGGACATTTAACATTCTTATTTCCTCAAAGAAGCCAAGATCTCCCATTTGGTGCCGGGATGCTCCCAGGGAATCCAAGACCACGCACACAGGTCTGACTCACAGATTGGGCCACTTTCCAGCTGTGTGATTCTAGGCAAATCCCTTTACCGATCTGAGCCTTGGTCTCCTCATTTTCTAAAAATAGCGCCATCCTCCAACTGTTTTCTACAGCTGTCCTAACACCCCAAGGGGCTGGTCTCCACACGAGAGATTTGACATTATAGGGCACGATTAATCAAAGCATGTGCTGGCACATACTGAACAAAAGGTAATCGTTTTCCTCAAAAACACGGTCTGTTTGGTTCGTGCGAACCTCAGGTGTGCTGAAATTCTCACACTCCTCAGCCCGCGGAATGGGAGCAGCACGACCCACGAACGGTCCATCCTATTACGATTTATCTCCCTTCCGCTCCCCTTCCCTCCTCCCCACTTACAGGCAAGTATTTTAATCTGTTTATATCCGATATAGAGCCTTTTGTCTGTATTCCTTAAAACTGTATGTATTTGCCCGTATGTATTTTTAATTTTCGTAAAGCGATCTCACTTCCAGTCTCGTTTTGCTTCCCAGATTCTCGCTGAACTGAAGATCCAGCTGTGGGGCGCTGATATGTCTGCTCCGTTTCCTCTGAGCGTGGTGCTGTCCTTCATGTGCACGGCACGAGGCCAGCCTGGCCTTCCAGCTTGACACGCTCCTCCGGACCGCCGCAAAGACACTGCAGGGAGCATCTCCGTTCAGACCTCCGGGTGTGGGCGGGTGAGTGGTCTGCTTGCTGTCCCGAGAGACCTCCTTGTCACCGTGCCCAGAGGCATCCACCCCTCCCATCCCTACCACATCGGCCCTACCCAGCTTCCTGATAGAGATAGAAGGGGACACCTCTCTCTGTTGGACTTTTCATCTACCCGAGTACAAACGATACGAAGGACTTCTTTGTGTGCTTTTCACCTGAGATGCGGGGATTTCGCTTCTGAAAACCAGCCGTCATAGTCTTTTCCTATTTTGTTACAAGTTGTTATCTTTTTTCCTGTGGATTCGAGGAAATCCTGTGGATTTCTTGCACAGTCTACATACATCTCCCCCACTGTCCTCTGGTACTTTGTCCATGGTGATGAGACCAGAGGGCCTTCCCCTGGATGGAATCAAATCCATCTCTTTCTTGCATTGGGAAGGCACCAGAATCTTTTTTTTTTTTAAGATTTTATTTATTTATTTATTTAAGAGACAGAGGGACCATGAGCAGGGGGCAGGAGCAGAGGGAGAGAGAGAATCACAAACAGACTCCACACGCCGAGCACAGAGTCCAACATGGGGCTCGATCCCACGACCTCACGACCACGACCTGAGCCGAAATCAAGAGTCAGATCGTTAACCGACTGAGCCACCCAGGTGCCCCCCAGACTCCTCTTATTAACATCCCCTCTGCTCCCCACACCATTGCTGTCCCTACGCCACTGTGAGTACGCAGGCCCTGTGGTTTCAGCTCTCCTTCTGGCTCGAGGATGAAACCATGGCAACCTACTCGGGTACAAAGAGCCTTCGTTTACCACCTAATCCCAACCTTTCCACCTCTGCTGCCACATAAGCCCCCATGTCCATCCACGAGTCTGCCTTACATACAACGCTCACACTTCTAAGATACCCTCTTCGTCCTTCTTAGCAGGTCAATTGTGAAGATTCTTTTAATGATTGCTTTTGCTTTTGCTTTTGAGTAGTTGTGTTTGTTGTTGTTGTTGTGCTTGTTGTTGTTTGTTGTTGTTTTTCCATACTCCGGACACCACTGATAGACGCACATTCAACAAACACGGTTTCCAGTTTGGGAGACAAGCCCAGTGGCCCGTGACATGTTACTGTCCGTATAATCCTAATCGGAGAGCAGTGCTCGGTAGAAGAAGCAACACTTAGTATCTCTAGTTTGCAGGTTGGGAGGCTGAGCCTTCATCCGAGAAAACCAGCGCGGGACCCGTGACAAAGGCGGTCAGACAGATCTTATCCACACTATTGCCGTGGAGGAGAGAGACTCCGCATGAAGTGAGCTCAACTCCGGCTAAGACAAAGGTACATGAGCTTACAAAGGAGCAACAGACACGAAACGGAAAAAGGGCTTTGGGGACATGAAAAGGGGGAAACCAAAGAGGGACCAAGGAGCCGTGGAGAAAATGGAAAATTCCAGAGGGGGAGTGAGTGCGGAATTACTGGTGATGGTTGGGCAAAGTGGGTCGGGACAAAAAACATTCTGTGATGCAACAGTATTGTGCTTTCTTGAGCAAAAACTGACCACGGGGCCCGGAACCACTTTTAAGGACATGACCTAGGGCAGGTGGAAGCCAGGCGGAAGCTCCTCAGCACGGGGGTCAGGCCAGGGCTCTATGTGGCATGGGAGGCCGCGGTCCATGCCTTCCAATGGTTAGCGAGCCCACACAAGGCTGTACAATGAACACGGCAGAGCCGAGACTTAAACACCAGCCCGCCAGACTACGAGGCCCAGGTTCCACTCCAGTTCTTGGTTGCTCTTTGTCATTTTTGCTGAGATGCTGATTTGGGGTGAGCCCCATGGAGGCTTGTGAGCAGGAGGCAGACAGGTGGCTGGTGAGGCTGGGTCTCCCCTGGTCCTGGTGGGGTGGGCAACTCCCGAGAAGAGGCATAAGAACCAGTAGAAAGGAAATCACTTGGTAGAAATGTGTTGTCCAGTGGGTGGGGGGTGGGGGGTAGTGTGGGAGGGAGGAAGCCACTTTGTGGGGCTGTTGAAGGAAGGATTAATTTAAGGTATAAGAATATGCAAAACCTATTTGCTTCCAAGTAGGACTATAATTCAGGAGGAAGCCTAAATATGTCCTTCACAACCACGGGAACTCTCAGAGGTTTCTAGAAGCTTCTCTCCCCACCGTCACCATTCTGAGTGAGATACAATGAACTCCCTGACTAGGTTTTGGCAAACAGAGCAGTTTTAGGAATCACCTGGAAGGTAGCCACGAGGCACTTCGGCACAAGCCACACCCTGAGCAAAAAGAGACATCAGCAACAGTTCTTTCTGTGGCTGAGACCATCAGGTTGTAAAACTCAAGTCCCCCTCAGAGTCTAATTTGGATAATTATAGCTTGCCTCCCAGAACTCTCCAGGCAGATCCAACTGGCTTTGGTTGTCATCATTCCTGCTATTCTTCTAAATTACTGGGCAGGGCAGGATTACAAGGCCAAGCCTACCGCGGGGAGAATCGAGAGGGGAGCGTGGAGTCCTCTATCAGCTAACTCGTCCCTGCCTGACAGAAACGATTGTTCCGTACAGAATACAATGCACTTCCATCGGGGTGAGGTCATCGGAAAAGTGAGCGAGTGTCTCGTGGTTTTTCCTGTCCGTCAGCTCTTCCCGAGGAGATGGACCTCCTGGACTGCCCCGGGACCCCAAATTCTCCTCCACAGCAGACTAGGCCCTGGAACACCAGCTGACTCAGAGGCAGAGTCGTGCAGAAGTTGGGAACATGCTGTCAGAGCCACACCGTGTGGATCCAAATGCAAGTTCTGTGGGTACCTGGGTCTCCTGGTCTGCAACAGGGCGGGTCGGAGAGATACCTTCGGCGGGGCGGCCAGGGAGAATCCCAAATTCATCCAAGCACCACATGCAGGAGAGAGCCTGGCCCCAGGCCACACTCAACATGCTCAGCAATTACCCATCTTCCCGGATCGGGCCCCCAGCCTCTCTGAGCTGGGCCAAGGCCAACGTCATGCACTTGCCACAAATGACAAGAGTGGTTAGCGCACACGGGCCCCGCAGAGAGATGAGCTGTTGCAAGGAGTCATAGCCCTTGTTCACCTCTCCACCTCAACTCTGCTGCCCTGCCCCCCCAGTGCGGGGCACTGCACCCAGGGAGCCATGATTGACATCACTCCCACTCCCTGGTCCATTTCCAAATCCTGAGCCCCTGTGACGCCCCGCAGAGCTTTCCAGTTCCTTCTCCCACCCTGACCTAAGACACCACTCCCTGCCTCGTGCCTGGACTATTCTAGGTGCTCCCCAAGCAGGTATCCCCACCTCTACTCCTGTCTCCACACATCTGCTCACCCTGCTGTGGCCAGAGTGAACCTCCCAGAGAGCTCAGCCTCTAAAACCCTTCTGCAATTCAGAACAGTGTCAAAAAGGGCCCCAGGGAACTTGGTCCCGGCCTCCTCTCGGGCCTTATCTCCAAATACTCTCCCCTTTTGCATCCCTGACTCATCACGGGACCTTTTCCTAGACCCTCAGGTGTTTCCAGACACAGTGCCCTCTGCCTCAAATGCTCCACCCTCCTTTCTCCATCTGGGAATTCCCATTCTCTCTGACGACCCCCTCGCAGCGTCCATCCCCGGGAGATGTTTCCCTGGCCATGACCCTTGACCCTACTCTATACCCGCCCAGCCCTCTGGAACCCAGCTGTGCTGTTAGCACCTTACCTCTCTCATCCTTGCCTCATATCACACCTTTCAATTCTGTATTCGGGTAATCTGTCTTGCCCTGGTGTCCCCCACCAGCCTGAGAGCCACGGGGGCAGGAGCCGCATCTGTCCCGTCCCCTTCTGTGTCTTCAGAGCTTGGCTGATGCCCGCTCGGCCGCGGCTACCAACCAAATGATCCCATGGGAATCAAAACTGTCTTTATTTTTATGTTAATATTTTTTAAAAATTTTAAAAAGCGTTTTTTAATTTAAAAATTTTAAAAAATTTTATGTTAATATTTTTTAAAAGGCTTCCTGTAAATATTTTCATTTTATCTGAATGGCCCTCAGGTCAATACACTCTTTACCAGGAGCGTCTTATACCAACAGAGGGCCTTTCAGAAACTACAGAAGCCAAACTCCCATCCCCCAAGGGTTTGTTTTAAATGGTCCGGTTGGTTTCAAACAGCACCTTTTTAAATACCCCCGCCTGCCTGGCGGTGGGTATTGTGGAAGGCACGTATTGCATGGAGCACTGGGTGTGGTGCATACTCAATGGATCCTGGAACGCTGAGAAGAAATTTTAAAAAGAAATTAAAAAAAAAAAAAACCCACCTGACTCCCCCGCACGGTCAGGACTGAGAATGCCGTCCATCTCTGGCCCCAGGGGTCTGTTGGCACTAGTACCTTCGGTCTGGGCAGCCCAGCTGACCTGAGGAAGAGGCCCAGCCATCAGATGGGAGGAAGGGCAATAGGTCCCAGGTCTCAGATAAGGGGCAAGTAAGATTCAGGCTACTCGCCAGTGCTCTTAGCAAGCAACGGCCATAGTAGGAACCAGGGCAAATGCCTAAACCTTCAGACAAGCTGACCATCTGCCCAGTTGTCAAGGCAAGGGCCAGCCAGCACGGCAGACCGCCGCTCCGATGCTGGCCTCGGGCTCCAGAACAGGCCTGGGCTCCCACCGGCTCGTGAGGACAGGATCTTAACACACTGCCAGCGTGCTCTGCTTTGGCTTGTGCCCAGGACCTATTGATCTGACACACCAGCTTCAAATCCTTCAGGGCCTTAAGCCGGCAGAATCCGGGGACAGCAGAGACCAACCAGGGTCAGAGAAAGTCCTCTCTAATTCTCAAGGAGCATTTCGAGTTTGATGCTTAGAAGGCAAACTATTTGTTCAAAGCGAAAGTATTCAAAAGCCCCCAGTAGACAAAGGTGCCATTTATGAGCCTGTCCCCACCCACTTTCCTCTCCTCCTCCTGCCTCCTCGGTCCTCAGCTCACCGTGTTAGCGTTTTGTCTGTTTGGGCTTTGTTCTCCTTTTTCAAGTCGGTCCTGTGCTCCAAGAGAAAGACAAGATTGACAGCTTAAAGAGAGCGTAGGCCTCTCCTCTTGGGTCTTCAAGGGTCAACATCTCCTTAGCCATCAGCCAACCTGATTTAGTGTCCATCCTAATGATGGGAAAGGGCCCGTGATTAACAAGCCACAGACCAGGCCCCATCAAGAGGCAAGGAGGACCCAAGAGGACTGCAGGGTCTGCACAAAAGGGGCTACCAGTAGGTGGCGCCCTGGGCAGCCCACATCTACCGACAGATGTGTCACCTGCATGGCCCTCTCCCCTTCCAGGCAGGAGCCACCAGACGCCTGGGGCACGGACCCCGGCTGGGATTTGTAGTAAAAACGAGTTGCCCTGCAGGTGGCGAGGGCAGCCAGCAAGGAAACTGGGTGGAGAGGGACACAGAAAAAAGATGTAGCTAGGGAGCACAGTATTCCTCCCTGAGCCGACAGGCAGATTTCAGGTACGGGCAGGACGGCCAGTGGGTCAGAACAGCAGGGGTTTGAGGGTGTCTAGCTTGAAGGCCACATCCACACAGGGATGAAGATAGTCTTAAAATTGGAGCGGGGCGGGGGAGGGGGCACCTGGATAGCTCAGTTGCTTAAGCTTCTGTTCTCAGGGTCCTGGAATCGAGCCCCGCATTGGGCTCTCTGCTCAGCGAAGAGCCTGCTTCTCCTTCTCCCTCCGTTTCTCCCCCCTCAACTTGTGCTCTTGCGCCCTCTTTCTCTATCAAATAAGTAAATAACATTTTTTTTTTTTAATGGAGAAGAGAACAAAGGCAGGGGGACATGGAGAAAGCCTCAGGTCCAGTCAGATGGGGTGGAACGAACGAGCAAAAATAGCCTGGCCTGTCAGAAGCTGCCTCCAAGAGCCACGCTGGGAGGGATGTGTGCAGAACGGCAGCACCCCCTCCCCCATACACACACGCAGCCTCGCTTGCTGGTTCTGGAGTAATTCCTCATGGCCTATGGAGGTTTGTGGGTTTTAGGAACTTAAGGAGGGCAAATTGCAATTCACTGTCCCCGAGGCCTGGTGGAGGGGCTGGCCCTGCAAGGGGCACAGGGGTAGGTGACAGCATGTGCCAGGCTGGGAGGAGGGGCCCCAGGAAGGCAGCCCTGGTGTTCCCGGCACCCTCAGTAAGACGCTTAACCTGCTTGGCCTTGTTTCCTCAACTATCTGATGAAGGAGTCTGACTAACATTATTCTGTCTTTTGTTAACTCCTGGGCAGCTGGAGGGATGAAAAATTCTATGGGTCCTACGGATTGGGCACCCCCCCTCTCTTTTGTAACTTCTTCCTCCTCACCGACTGCCTTTGGTGTTCATGTCCATGACTGAACACTCCTTCCCAAGATAAATTGTGAATGTGTGAAAGGAACAGAACAGAACAGGGTCGGCCTTAGAACCGACCCTGACTCGCCCAAAGTCAAACAACCATGCGTATCTACGGAGCGGGACACACCAAGGCCACTGCTAATGACTGGCACAGCACGGTGCTGAAGAACGTCATTGAACATCTAAGGTAGGTCAGATCCAGTGTACCTGTCAAGCCATCGACCCCCTTAATCATCCCGGCAATGGAAGAGCTCAAGACTCTTATTTTGGGGCCCAACAGATGAGGGAAATGAACACAGAGCTAACAAGTGGCACAGCTAGGAAATGTGTAAGCCAGATTTTAAACCCAGAAAGTCAAGCCCCTAAAACCCATATGCACAGCTTCTACCGAACACTGCCTCTTCGTAGTAACAAGCCAATAAAAGAAAATATTCATGAGTGATTTGTGTATCACTTAGCTTCTGCTGTGTAACAAGTCATCCCAAACCCCAGCTCAGTGGCTAAAACATTTATGTTCCTCAATGACTCTGCATGTAAATTGGGTGATTTTTCTGGGCTGGGCTGGTTTAACTGAGGCTGATTGGTCCAGGATGACCTCAGTTTATGGATCTGGTGCTGGACTACTATGAACTGGGGTGACAGAAGCAGACCCAACACCTGGCAGGCTAGCCTGTACTCAGTCAAAAGGCCGATCCAGGGTTCTCCAACGGAAGGGCAAGCCTCGATACACAGACGTCTTGTAAGCCTTTATTTACATCACATTTGCTAATGTCACATGGCCCAGATCAGATTCAAGAGGTGAGAAAGAGACTCCTCTCCTTGGTTGGAAGGATCAGCGAAGTCGGTTCACAAACAGGTGACAGGCCAGGTTGGGAACACTGGGAGCCATTTTTTATAGTTACCACCTATACCCAGAGGTGAGCGTGGGCAGGTAAACGCACACACCCACACACACGCACACACACACAGAGGTCAGGAGTTTAATGCAATGCTTAGCATAGCACACACTCAGACATTTATTCGGATGAAGCCTCTACTATAAGATTCAAGTGATGTCAGGTACCCAGACATTCATAAGCCCGAGGATCACAGGAGTCTCGAGATTACTACAACAAGATTACTGATTTGGTTATCTTGAACACTCGTTACTAAGGTTACTGCAGGAGCCACCCACAAATCAAACTTCCTTTTTTTCACCAGAAAGTGCTAAAGCTATTCCTGTCACTGTGACCATAAAACGCTCTGTCCCTCACTTGCCTCTGAGCTCGAAGAATATATATACAACAATCTATCCAACATCTGGTCTTGGCTAGAAAAAGTCTCTCAAGTATATACACTGCACTAATGACCCACTATCCATCCCCTTTATCCCTTATGAACAGAACCTTCATTTTTGTCTGGGGTGCACTGGGCTCCCCACATTGCCTGTCCAGAAGGGTTGGCCATGAGCACAGTTACGGCCAACAAGACACAAGCACAGGGTGTAGGGAGAAGCCTGGACTTATCACTCCCTCCCCCACTTTCCCCTTCCGGCTTCTTCCTGCCTGCAGCAGGGAGGAGAAGCTAGAGGCACAGTGACCACCTATGACCCAGAGCCACAAATGTAAGCACAAAGTGGCAGAGCAGAAAGGTGCAAAGAGTTTCAATTTTAAAGGCGTCTTGGAGCCACCATTCTAGCCCTAGACCTGCTACCTCATCCCTCTCGTTACACAAGACACACAAACCCCTTATTTGTTTAAGCCACTGTTTATTGCACTTTTCTGCCACTTGTCCTGAACTCCATACATCCAGAGCCAAATGGGTGATTTCCCCCAAACCTGGTCCTCTGCCAGTTTTTGCACATCTGCAAGTCAGAAACCAAGGGCCACCATGAACTTCCCATCGCCCTCATCCTCTGTGCTGAGCTGGATCAATGATCTCGTACCTGTCTTCATCTCCCCTCCTCCAACAGACCACAACTCCCCACCATTCATTTTCTGTCCAGCTGCCGGAGTGAAGGGTCTTTCCCACGTACAGATCTTCTTAGGGCCTCCTTCTGCTTAGAGCCCTCCATGCCCCACCCTCAGGTGAGAAGCTCGGTGCTTCACCTGACGCCCAGCCTGGCAGCCTGTGCCTCCTCTCCATCCCTCTTCCCCCTTCTGGGCTCCATGCGGTTCCCAAACACGTCCCATGTTGGAATGACCCCAAGATTTAAAATTTAACTAAATCACAACCTCTAGGGGTGTGGCACAGGTATTGATATTTTTTGAGCCCCTCCCCCCCCCCCGGGTGATTCCAGCATGCAGGCAAATTTGGGAACCACCGTTTCCTTAACCGGTGGTGCTCTCCTCACCCACCCCTGGACCCTCACACATGGTCTTCCTCCTGCCTGGCCCACCCAGCCCACCCACGAAACTCTATCTTCCCCAACACCTCCCCATTCTTCTCATCCTTCAACTGACCCTTCAAATGTCAGTGTCCTAGGGGATGCTTTCCAAACCCCCCCAGGACGCCTACCTCAGTGGGCCCTTATGCTTTTATTTTGTGGTGATTTGCTCAACACCTGTTTCCTCCACCTGGCTCTAAGCTCTCCGATCTCAGGTCCTTTCTGCTTTCACTTGATCACACCCCCAGGATGAGCCCACAGTCTGGGCTTAGTCGGTGTGTAGTACATATTTGTGGAATAGAAGGATATCACCTTCCCCCCGTAGAGAGAACACTGAGTCTCTACATGAAAGATCCCACTGCTCAAGATCCAAGCCCAGATGCCAACACCCTTCTAAACCAGGGGTTCACAAACTTCCACTACATGCCCATCACCTGGGAGGGTGATAAGCACAAACCAGCGGGCCTCAGCCCCAGAACATCTGGGGAGGAGCCCAGGCTCGGGCATTACTATCAAGCTCCCAGATGATGCTGATGCTTGAAGTCCAGGGTCCACGCTTGAGGACCCCTGCTCAGCCTCCCCTCCTGGTACCTCCTGGCCATGGGGTGCATGGTGGGCAGGGGAAAGTCAAAGTCAATTCAAATCCACTTTTAATCTGACAACAACCTTTTCTATTTTTCTTTTCTTTCCTTTTTTTTCCCCCCTTGGGTTCTTATACAAGGGGTATATTTATAGAGTTAGAATCCAGCATTTGTCCCCAAGATGTAAGAAGGGCCTCCTTCCTAGCACCGCCCTGCGGACAGAGAGAGCCCAGCTGTGGCAAAGCTCAGAGTCTCCCCAGGGGGCTGGCAAAGGCTCCAAATATATTGGCAGCCAAGTGGCAAAGGGGTCTGGCAGGCCGACTTCTATCCCTGCTCACCTGACTCAGGTCCAGAAAGGAGACAAGCATGAAACGGTGCCTGGAGAGAAACGGGCAGGCTGCAGCCTTCCCCACAGCCCGGGAGATTTCCAGAAGGTTCCAGGGCCTCACTTTCAGACACCCCCCAGTCTACTTAAAACCCCCTTCCCCCGCTTCTTTCTTCTTCCTTCAGCTTCTATCAACAAACAGCTGTGAACAAACCTGCACGTATCTTTAACACACATTTGGGGTGTGTGAAAACAAAAGCTACGGATTTTGCATCATTTACAGCTGGTTCCACCCATATAATTAATATTTTCAGCCTGTGAGGTTTGTTTATATTTTGAAAACCCAATCCACAGATCTGACACTCATAACTGACTTCCTTGTCAGAAACGGTGGCCACAAAAAAAAAAAAGAAAGAAAAAGAAAAAAATCACAGCTCCCTAGTTAATGGTTCATTTCAGGATGGAGATTGCCACGTCAGAGGTACTACAAGTAAAAACAGCTCCATGGGAAAAAAAAATTGAGAAAGCTGAACGATTCTGAACAAAATTCACTGGGTAGAACTGGGTTGGAGGGTGGGGGCGGAGGGGATTGCCTGTAGTAAATGTTTTTGCAGCTCATTACAAACCAGATCCCAAACCTCCAAAACCCTCTCACCTGCATTTCACACACAGGAATTTTGGAAATAATTGTACCATGACTGAGGTCTCCCCCAGCACCATTTGAGAAGAAAGCATTTGTATCTATTGTTCTGTTAATTAACTGTGTCAACAAGATTGTAGAGAAAATGTTTTTAAAGCCTCTTAAGAGGGCAAACATTTTTTAAGTCCCTCTAAGTACTCTAAGAATACCCAAGGATTTAAATTGACAATGATAAACAATCACTAATTATAGTCATTTTAACTGGTTCTCACCAAGGATCTCTTTATTAGATAACACTTGTTAACCTAGTTTCAACTCCAGTATGTATTTAAGGAAGATTAAGTTCAATTTAATTCAAATCTGCATTTATTGAGTTTCCTATAATGTGTCAAGTAATGAGACTGATTTTTCTGAAATATGCTATCCTTCGGATCAGCTCTTCTCAGTTAGCCAAAAACAGAAAGATTTGCCTCTGCATTCAAAACCTATAACCACAGAAATGTAATATTATTATACATTGTATTAAAATTCTAACTTGTCCCCTAACAAGGACTGAGATATTGTCTTTGTACCCCCAGCACCTAGCACAATGCTTGTCCCAAAGAAAGCCCCAGTACACGTTTGCAATCACAGAAACAACACGAGCTCCATCATGGATTGTTCCAGAAGATGAAAAAAGAGGAATTAGTGTCACCCCTTTTTGAAAACAGGACTCATTCTCTTTCACAACAGGTTTCTGCTGAGCTGAGTTGAACGAGTCAGGACAACCTAGGAGGAACATTCTTCGCAGTGTACCCATTTCACGAATGCAGACAAGGGCCAGTAGGCTGTGAGGTGTGGGAGGGAAAAAAGAGAACCCAGGACTGCTCAGCTCGCCTCCAGTCCCCTCAACCACAGGGTGCCATGCTTCCCATGTGAATCCAGCCCTAACCCTTGAGCCTGGGTCCACACAGCCTGGGGCCTGGAGTCTTAGCTCTGCTGACAATTCAAGAAAGTAAAACATACTAGAAGCTGCGTGGGTACCAAGTGTGGCGAAGAAGGAAGCGGTGGGTCAGGGAATGAGAGTTGAGGAGAGGAAAGAGAAGAGTTTGCCTACAGCACACACAAGATTTCCTCACGTTTCTGTTCTTTGTAGCATCCACGCAACACGGCTGAACAGAGTAACTACCCCCACAAGTCCCTCTCACCACTCAACAGTGGCTATCTTGTCCCTGTGACCTTTGAAGCCAATTAGCTGAGTAGGAAACACGACAAGGTATTCAACATGTAGTGAGGAGTATTGTTGTTGTCATTTAAATGATTGTCACCTACCTAGAGTCAAGTAGGTTTTGGAAGGAGAACAGGAAAACGAAGTTGGATTGTGTGAAGGTTCCTTCAATGAGAGAAGCTGGGGATAGAACTACACAGTTTGAGGAAGGGGGGTCTCGGATTCCGGAGGGCATAACCATCTCCAGGGTGGGGTTCCGAAAAAACAGATCTGGGAGTCACATTCCCAGACATGAGGCTAGTGGGCAGCCCAGACTTGGCATTTTCACTCCCAGAGCCCAAGCAACTTACTCATTCATTAAACGTCTGTTTATTGAGCACTTAACTACGTGCCGGCAGCATGCTGGTTGCTGGGGACACAGCAGTCAGCGAAGCCCTCCATACCCCCGCCGTCATGGCACCTCCTCTCTTGAGTGGGAGACAGGCCATGACTGCAGAGAAGGTGCCAGGTGGTGGAAATGCTTAGGACAAAGAACAAAGCCAAGTTAGGAGTGAGGGGACATTACCTCTATTTCTGGAGTGTTCTGAGAAGCTTTTCTAATAAAGAAACAAACTAGGGGGCGCCTTGGTGGCTCAGTGGGTTAAAGCCTCTGCCTTCAGCTCAGGTCATGATCCCAGGGTCATTGGATCGAGCCCCACATCAGGCTCCCTGCTCAGGCGGGGAGCCTGCTTCCCCCTCTCTCTCTGCCTGCCTCTCTACCTACTTGTGATCTCTATCGATTAAAAAAATTAAATCTTTAAAAAAAAGAAAAGAAACAAACTAGATTTCAATATGAATTTTTCCAAAGGAAAAGCATTCCAGAGAGAGGGAACACCCAGTACAAAGACAGTAAAAATTCTGGGGCAACACACTTATTCTGATTCAAAGAGCACTTGCCGTGTGGATGCTTTGTGGCAATGATCTTTCAAAGATAAAACAACTCTGCATCACTGATTATTTTGACTCCCATTTTACCCACAATTACACAGGGGAGGTGGCTGCAAATGTCACAGAGCACAAAGGTGAAGGCTGAGGAAGGTGTGACGGATGGAATTCCCGGGAGCACAGAGCTTTAGAGGAATTTCGGCCCCTCACCCCCAGGGAACAGGTCCCTCCTGACAGGCAGCGACTATGCACAGGGGAAAAAAAAAAAAAAAAACTTACCTACATGATAGCACACTAATGCAGCAATCTAAAATGATATTTAAGGGACTCCCAGGTGGTTCAGTCTGTTTACTGCCCGACTCTTGATTTCAGCTCAGGTCACGATCTCGGGGTCCTGAGATCAAGCCCTGGGTAGGGTCTGCTGGAGAGTCTCTCTCTCTCTCTCTCTCTCTCCCTCTTTTTTTCCCTCCCTGCTGTGCACAAGCTCGCTCTCTCTCTCAAAATTAGTAAATAAATCTCTAAAATGATATTTAGGAAAAGTTTTCTTTAACGATTTGGGAACATGCAATGCCAAAGGAAGCAGAAGAGTGAGCTTAACTATATATAAAGAAAATACTGCACAGGAATATAAAATGAGAGGGAAATGTGCCAAAAATGTGAGCTCGGTGGCTGTCTCCCAATAGTACGTGTCTTTAACTCTTCACTTGTCACTATTTTCTAAATATATCTGCTCTGATAAGTAGATTTTTCTTGATCCTCGGGGGGGAAACCATGAAAAAGTACTGTGAAGACGTGCATAGCCTTCTCCTTCATAGGACCATGCTTGGAGTTTCAAGATTTCTATTTATTTGAGAGAGAGAGAAAGAGAAAGAGGATAAGCGGAGGGAGGGAGAGAAGAAGAGGGAGAAGCAGACTCCCTGCTGAGCAGGGAGCCCAATATGGGACTTGATCCCAGGACCTGAGATCATGACGTAAGCCAAAGGCAGAACCTTCACCAACTGAGCCACCCAGGTGCCCCCATTCTTGAAGTTTTGACCATGACCTCACCTGCAAGTGTGAGTGGCCACACCCCTCTATTAATTCCTCCGTGTCTCACTCCCATCCCACACGTGCCCCACTTCGGCAGGCCCTGAGCCGGCCTCAGTCAAAGGTCTCCAGAGCCAGGGTCTGGCCATCAAGGGAGGGAGGCAGGAAGGAAGTGTGCAGTGTCTTCATCCATCATGTGGGCTGGCCAACGGAGTCATATTTGACAAGAGATATGAGGGCTCCACTTGCAAATCTTTCAACATTTAACTGCTATAAATTCTCCTGGCTCTTATTAATAAAATATCACAGTAATTCCTAGAATAATGGCCTATTATCCAAAGTCACCGAATGACAGAGCAATCAAAGTTAGAGTGAATTATAGGGCCCGAGGATATGGTGGAAGGATGGGTAAATTCTGGCTTCTAGAGGAGCAACATTAGGCCCATGCTACAAATCAAATAATACGCAAGCCAGTGGTTTAAATTGCTCAAAGAATAACAATAGGATTATGAGGTCAACACCAGCCCAGAAACGGCTAACAAACCAGAGTCAGGTGGGCAATCGTTGGGCTAAAAACTGACCCCCAAATGGCCACATCCGGTTTACCTCTTTATTTCCTTCTCCTTCCCTTCCAAAGTGCTTTTATTTCAACTTTGCTTTGAGTCTAAGCTCCAGGTTGGTAGTTAGAGCTATGGTTTCTTCTTCCATCAGGTAAAAACTGTTCCATATGTATGACCGAGAACTGACTGGGCCACTTTGAGGATTTAAGTGAAGTCTTTGAAGTTCAAAAAAAAAAACAAAAATCCCCTAGGATTTTTGAAGATCCAGGATCTAGGAATTTAGCTGAGAGTACCCTGAACCCATACAGTGAACTTCTTCTGCCAAAGAGGCCAATGTCACCTGCCATGATGGATTATCTGTGACTCCCCCAAGCAAAGTTGCAGATCCTTCTAGCTCACTCTTAGACCATCTGCCACGTCCTCACAGAAGGACAAACATTCATCATGGCAGCCCCTTCAATTTTCTGCATTCCTGTCTTTTATTAGGCTCTAAGGTAATGGGGCTCAACCCTGAAAATCTGAGGAATTTTAAAAACATCCAAAGCTGGGCTCCACCCCCAAGAGATTATGATTTAAATGTTCTAGATCCTTGCTACTCAAAGTCTGGTCCATGAGCCAGCAGCAACAGCATCTCAGGGACTTGTTAGACATACAGCATTTCAGACCCTACCTGAGACCGAATTCATCACAATCTGTATTTCAACAAGACTTCCAGAGAATTCTGATGCACAGTAGAGTTCAAGAAACACCAGTCAGGGTAGAGCCCAGGAATTGTTTTTAATTCTCCAAATGAGACCAGTGTTTGGGCAGGACTAAGAAACCCTCCCTTAAGGTCTGTGACTGACCTTTCCTTCCTCTTGGTGACCACTGCTAAGCCCAGAGTCCTAGGCCACAGACCAGCTAACCCCGATTTCATCCCTCACAAGAAGGGCTATTGTTGCCTATGGAAAATTCCCTCCATCTCCGTCCAGCTTCCCTGAGGCTTATCCCAGCCAACCACATCTAGGTTGGTCTCCCCCCAAGCCCCACGCCCACCTCCTTTCCTCACCCTGTAGCTGACCGTCTTCCTCCCTGCTCAGGCGCTCCAGCTCCTTCCCGTCGCCCCGGCCTCTCCTCCACCATGTTTCACTCTTGGCAGCTCTCAGTACCGGTGTTTCTACAACAAGAAGCACTGAATGAAAGAAGGGTGGGCTTTCCTTTCTCTTGTCTTCCCAACACCCTCTCCTCCCCTGCCCGCCGCTTTTCCACATGACATGAGTAGAAGGGACGTTAAGGGCAGGAAGGCAGAGAAAAGGAGGAGGACACAGCAAATGGAGAGCTGCGGGACAGCCACAGAGAAGAGCAGAAGTGGTAGCTTTCGAACTATCCCAATGCGACCACGCAGAGGTTACCGGGGACAGATCTTGCCTTCGAACATCAGGAGGTCCCACAAAAAGACACAAAATACTAAAGGCAGCCAAAGACCCGACACCTAAGATTCTCCGATTTCAAGTCGCAGCCCCAGGGCTAGGAATCAGCAATCTCGCAAAAGTGACCAGAGCCATCAAGGTGCCCATGGCTGTTGTCACCTCCCAGGACGAGGGTCCGGGAGCAGCAGCAGACTGTGGAGGGGGTGGAGTCTTTTTGAGCCCTAGACTCCCGGGCTTGAAAAAGGGGAAAGAGACACAAAGATTTTTCCTTTAATATTCAGAAGCGGAGAGAAGCCTGAGAATAGATCCAGGGGTCTCTTCACCTCACCCCGGCCCCCCAGAAACATTCAATAAGATGAGAACAAAAACTAGGAAAGTCTTTCCTCCTGAACAAGCGACTCTGTTTCGAGACATCCCAGCTTGGTGTGAAGGTCATTGGGTGGTATAAGTTCCCTGGCAGCCAGTCACCGGGACATGCAGAAGCCGGTGGACAAGGCAAAATGTTCCCTGTGTTGTTGTGTATTTCTTAGCGTCCCTAAGAGTCAGCCTCCCTGAGGCATCTGCTGCCTCGTCTTCTCTGTTTCCTCTGCTCTCTCCTTTACCAGGTCTCAGTGCCAAGTCACCGGTCACCAAGGGGCCATCACTCCTGCCTCGGCCCCAAAGGCACACCTGTCAGCCCTTAGCATCGTCCACCTCTTTCCTGCTGTTCAATGAGAAGCATCCGTACGACAAAACGACATTTTTCCCTACGAAACTGCATCTGAGAACATCATCTGAATGCATTGTTATGGCAAGAGATCCTCTGGGGCGGAGAAGTCAGGGAGAAGGAGGTCACACCAACACCTGTCTCTCAGAGCGTTACACCCGGAGAGGGGAACGGTCCCAACAAATGTCATGTTCCATGCCGACAGGGGGATTGTCTGTTGTTTTCCGGGACTGGTACGTCTGGGCAAAATTTAAGACAGGACCAGTCATCACGGAAAGGGAGAGAAGCAAAGACTCTTCGAAGAAAATTCCTTATGGGGAAAGAGGGCATGTCACCTCCTGAAAGTCTGGTGAATCACACAGGAAACCCATGAGAGCACCCTTTCTCCATCCTATCTTCTCTCCAAGTGGAAGAGACTGAGCTCTCTATAAGCCTAAGTGTACTCAAAGACTCAAGCTGTATCTGGAACGTTCATGCCAATCTTGCAGTCTTGCTCTGCATGTTTTCATATGAAAATAAAGTCTAAAGTTCCTTTCCAGTTCAACTATCAAGCAGACTTCTAGAGCAGGTTCAGCGGAGTAAGGACACTCCATTATGTCTCCCAGTGATTACAGCCAAGAACCCTGGACAGGATTCATAACACAATCATCAGAGAAGTCTAAAAAGGAAATCAGAGAGCAGGCAGATGGAGGGAGGGTAAACACTCAGAGAGATGGATATGGCCATGAGTTCTCTGGCTGTTTCTTTGCTCCCATATCCCCCAGCTTCTACTTGGGGAAAAGGTCATATCCCAAAATAGCTCAGCAATCACAGAGAGGAAAAGGCCCAAGAGAAGCCACCTCTTTATGGTGAGAGAGCAGAGAGAGGAAAACCCACCATTTTTTTTTCTTTCTCTCTGGGTCCTGCCCAAGGCAAATGTCCCAAAGCTGTCCTCCCATGAGGGCGGCAGCAACAGCTGTAATGGCTTGGACAACTTGGACAGAAAATCGTCCCTTCTGACCCAAAGAATGGAAAAGCAAGCGGGAATCCTGATTATGCTGTTTTCTCTCCTCCTTCTTGCTCCTTCCTATGGGCCAGACCCAGTCACAGGAAATGTGCTACAGGGCTGGGAAGTTAGAAGCTCACCTTTATGGCTCAAAGAGCAAGAAAGGGAATCCAGAGACTGAGGGAGTTTTGGGAGAGTCACGAAGAGGATGGAGTTTTCAAACATGGATCAAACAAAGACAGCTATGCAGTTCTACACCCATCTCTAACTGTGCCCATGTAGGACAGACCTCCAACAGCATGCCAAAGGCCTTGAAAAATGAACGAAGGTGCAGGCCATCCCTCAAGTCCTGAGCTTGTCCCTGGAAGGAATGTAAATGCAGAGGGTCAAAGTAGTGCAATTAACTTTGGCAACTGAACTAACACACATAGAAAGTACTGCAATACACTAATGGTGGGTACAATTCACCACACCTTTGTCAAAACCCATAGAATGAACCAAGAGGGCAGCCTAATGTAAACCGTGGAGTTTTAATGATAATGATGAGCCAGTGTAGGTTCACAGATCATAACAGATGTATCTCTCTGGTGCCGGACATTGGTGAGGGGAAGGCTGTGCATGAGGGCAAGGGGTGTTTAAGAACTCTCTGTAACTGTCACTACTTCAGATCATACAAAGTATGTTCTTTGATCATCATGGAAATAAAGTGAAACAATATCATAAAGATATGTGGAAACCAACCCCCCAGATACGGGGAAATTCAATAAATAATTCTAAGTAATCCCTGAGTCAAAGGAGGAAATCTCAAGGAGAATTAGAAAATAGTTTGAACTGAATTAAAAATGAAATTACAACATATCAAACTTTGGGGTTGCTGTTAAGCAATGCATACAGGAAAAATTATAACATTAATTTTAGATATATTACATATATATGCATATGAAGAAGAAAGGTCTTACCTTCTTAAACTTTCATCTTATAAACTTAGACAAAGAAGAGCAAAATAAACCCAACATAAGAAAAGGAAGGAAATAATAAGCAGAAGAACAAAAACCAACAATATTGAAAACAGAAAATCAATACAGAAATTCAATGAAACCAAACAGTGTTTCTTTGAAAATCTCAGTAAAATTGATACACTCCCAAGCAGCCTGACAAAGAAAATTTCAGGGAATCTACAAAAGACCTCCCATAACCACTGAGTATATCAAGTTTGCAAGATGCAAAGTCAACACACAAAAATCAACGGTGTTTCTAAAAAAGAAAGAAGAAAGAAAGAAAGAAAGAAAGAAAGAAAGAAAGAAAGAAAGAAAGAAAGAAAGAAAGAAAGAAAGACAAAATGCACAGAATCTGGATGCTGAAAACTTAAAATGTTGATGGAAGAAATCCAAGATAGCTAAGTAAGTGGAAAGTCATGTCATATCATGGATGGGAAGACTCAGTAGTGAAATTATCAATATTCTCCAAATTCACCTTTATACACTTAATATAAACACAATCAAAATCCCAGAAGAACTTTCTTATACATTTAGACAAGCCAATTCTAAAATTTATATGGAAAGGAAAAGGAGCTACACTAGTCAAACCAATTTTGGGGGAAAAAAACAAAAACAAAAAACAAGCCTGGAGGATTCACATTACTCAATTTTAAAATTTACTATGAGAAAAAAATAAAAATTAAATTAAAAATTTACTGTGCTTCTATAGTAATCAAGATGTACATTACCAAAAAAATGTGTATTAGCAAAATTAATGAAATACAAATGAATGGAACAGACTGAAAAATACAGATATAAAACTATATAAATATAGTCAGTGGAATATTTACAAAGGTGAAAAAGGGAGAAAGGATATTCCTTTCACCAAACGGTCCTGAAATGAATGGCCATCTATATGCAAAGAAAAAAAGAAAGAACAAAAACCTTGACCTATGACTTCTATTTGCAAAAATACACTCCAAATGGATAATAGACTTAATGTGAGATGTAAAATTACAAAACTCTGGAGGAAAACGTAGGAGAACATTTTTGTGACATTGTGTAAAACAAAGAGTTTTTAAGTTTGACACCAACAGCATGATGAATAAAAGAAAAAAATCAATAAACTAGACTTCATCCAAGACAGTCTTAAGAGAATGAAAATACAAGTTATATACTAGGAGAAAACATGTTACATATATTTGATAAAGGGCTTGTGTTCCAAATTAAAAACTCAAAATTCAGGGGTGCCTGGGTGGCTCAGTGGGTTAAGGCCTCTGCCTTCGGCTCAGGTCATGATCTCAGGGTCCTGGGATCAAGCCCCACATCAGGCTCTCTGCTCAGCGGAGAACCTGCTTCCTCCTCTTTCTCTGCCTGCCTCTCTGCCTACTTGTGATCTCTGTCTATCAAATTTAAAAAAAAAATCTTAAAAAAAACCCTCAAAGTTCAAAAATAAGGAAGGAAATATAAAAGTGGGCAAAAAACTTGAATATTCTTCACCAAAGAAGATACACAAATAAAAAATAAGTACATGAAAAGATGCTCCAAATCATTAGTCATTAGAGAAATTCAAATCAGTATCCTTAGATGCCACTTCACACTAAAATTATGGCTGAAATTTTTTAAAAGTGAAAAACTAACACTACCAATTGCTCATGAGGCTTTGGTGCAGTTGAAATCATCTATTGCTGGCAGAATGAGATGTGTGTGGCCACTCTGGAAAACAATGTCTCATAAAGTTAAATACTTTATATATACTAAATAAATGCTTACTATATTGCCAGCAATCCCAATCCCCAGACATTTATCCTAAAGAAATGAAAATCACATTCACACAAAAATACAGATGTTGTAACAGCATTATTCATAATCTCCAGAGGTTATCAACCAAACTGTCCCTCATTATATAAATGAATAAACTGTTGTACATACATATAAATGTAAATTTTAATATATATGCAAATGTGTATATATATGTGTGTGTATATATATATATATATATACACCAATGTAAATGTAAAAATCACATATAAATGTGTGTACATTTTTTAAATAATAAAAACATACCCCTTTGGAAAACTGTCTGGTCATTGTTAGTAAAGGTGAACATATGTATACCCTATGACTCAGCATTTTCACTCTTAGATATAGACTCTCAGAGAAATGCTTCCATAATTCACCAAAAGATATGCTTTGTAATGATCAGAGGAGCAGAGTGTCATAGCCAAAGCCCAGACACTACCCCACAGGCGCATCAACAGTGCGGTGGACCAATAAAGTGTGGGACAAATCACACACCGGAATCCTGTAAAATAATGAGAACAGACAACTACAGCTACACTCAAAACACAGACGAATCCCACAGTCAATGTTGAGTGAAAGAACTCTCTTGAGTTCTATGTACTCTCTTGAGTCCATAACGTCTGATTTCATTCATATAAAGTACAAACACGGGCAAAATTAAGCTTCTGTGTCAGAAATCAGGGTAGTGGTGACTCTTGTGAGAGTAGTAACCGTTCCTTGATCTGAGTTCTATGTTACAAGGACGTGTGCAGTTTTTGAAAATGCAGCAATATGTACACTTGCGATTTGTGTGCTTCTCTATATATGTGTTGTATGGCAAATTTAAAGTTTTTAACAAAAAAGTTATTAAGCACTTATTCTAAATATTTAAGTCAACTGCCTCCAGGAAAATACACTGGGAGCTTCGGATGACTCCTGACGTGAGATGTACTGCAGTTGAAACACACGCTCATAATGTTAACTGGTCCTCATGATCTTCCTTGAAATGACAGATCCTGTCCAATGCTCCATGGGTTACCCATAAGCCTCTAGACTCCTGTTTGTTTGTTTGTTTGTTTGTTTAATGATCAATTTTACCAACAGTGAGATAAAGTGTCAGTGCTATCTTAGGGTTGCAAGTGGTTAGGAAAGAAAACTTCACAAAGCAAAGATTGTGTGCTCCCTGTGGGTTAGCTTCTCTGCTACTTATTCCAAATTAGCAACAAAAAGAAACAAACTACTGATCCATGCAACAACATACATAAATCATAAATGCATTATGTTCAGTGAAAGAAATCAGACTTAAAAGTTGTGTAGTGTAGGAACTCCCAGTTCATGTATTACAATCCCAGCATAGAGGCATCAAAGGAACTCTGTGATCGCTCTTCTTTTTCTTGCTCACTCATATTTTTTCTCCCTTTGTATCAGTTAGTATAAACTAGATTGTGCTGAAGTAACAAACAGTCCCATCTGAATGGCTTTAGAACAACAAAGTTTCATTTCTCACTTTTTTTTATAGTGCGTGGGTGCATTGGCAAGGGCTCTACTCATCATACCTGCCTCAGCCCATTACCACGCCAAAGGGAAAAAAGATTTCTGAGGGTCTTGTATACCCTGAAATAACCCACCTGGCTTCTGCTCACAACTCTTTGGTTAGAACTATTCCAAGGCTCTATCCAATCACCATGGAACTAAGTAATGCAGTCCTACCACCTGTTCAGAAGGAGAACCAGCAGTATTTGTTGAACTATGTTATTTACTACTATTAACTTCTAAGTTCAAATTCCCAGAAGAGGGACCCCTGGATGGCTCAGTCAGTTAAGCATCTGCCTATGGCTCAGGTTGTAATCCCAGAGTCTGGGGATCAAGTCTTGCATCAGGCTCCTTGCTCAGTGGGGAGCCTGCTTCTCCCTCCACCTACTGCTCCCCCTGCTTGCTCACTCTCTCTCTGACAAATAAATAAAAAAAATCTTTAAAAAAAATATTCCCAGGAGAAAGAATGCAATTGGCTCCAACCAAATGAGTTGTCCTTCCCTACTTGAATTCACCAGCTCATTGGTTGGTGGGGAGAGAAGCGACTCTACACTTCCTATATGGCTAGAAACTTGGGATGGACAAGTAAGGATGATGAAGGCAAGTCACAGACTTCCAAGCCAAACAAATAAACCATAAGATACAGAAAAAGGACTCATGGGTTAACAAGCACATGGATTAACAAGCACAAAACAAAACAGTACGACTGCCAGGATGAAAGCAGCAAAAACCAAAGCAGATAATGCCCATTATTAAGACTCAGTCTCCTACTAGAATATTCCCTCAAGGAAATGTTTCAACTGTGTAGCCATTGACATGTTTGCTAGATAAAAAAGCTTCCCAATCCGAGTTAAACCATCATGAGGACTGAGCTCATAAAAGCATGCTCCGATTTCTCTGAGGCTTTACTACATAATTTATGTACTAGCCAGGCACCAGTTTCATTAAATCAAGTGCTATCTTGTCCAACCTTTCAACTCTGAGTAACTTTGTACATGATGAAAATAACCTAATCTATCATGATGGTAGAAATTTTTCTATTTCTTCCAGGCCCTTGCTGCCAACAAAATACCAGGGATCTTGCTTCTTTGGGTGGTTTATGAAAATGCAGCAGACCCAAATTTCATGAGGGCTATGTAATAGCATGTTCTGCCCACCAACTAATGCTTGCCAGATGTGCAAGTTCGGCCACATCTGCAAGCACCAAGCCACCTGCTCAGAGACGTGGGCCTCCAGAACCAATGCATGGGTGATGCTGCTAATGCCTTATTTGCCCTCGAAATGATGCACCCTGGAGCAAAAAATATATATATTTAAGTCCAAATGGGGACAGGGTTTTGCCAGGGCGAGATGCCAATATTCAAAGGGTCAGTGGTTTAGATGAAGCTATACATTGCTAGATTTTTGCAAGCACACTCTCTAGACTTCTGCACCCATACATTTTGAGCCTGAACATCAAGGTTCCCATCCCTACGACAATGACCTTGGGTAAGTCCCTTAACCATATTGAGCTTCACATTACTAATTTGTAAAATGGGAACAACTACATGCATTTGTATGGGCGCTGTGAGGATGAAATGAGAGGAAATACAAGGAATTGCTTTGCACAGTGAGAGGGACCCAGTAATTGCTCAATAAAAAAAACAGTCCACATATGCATTTTTTAACATATAAAAACCTGGATCTCTCTTCCATTCTCAAATCCTATCATCTTACACACACGTACACACACCTCTCACTCTTCCTATCTATTATTTATATCTATCTATCTATCCATCTATCTAACTCTTTATTCTCCCATCCTTCCTCCCTCTCTCCTAGCTTTGGCTGGGACTGTGCTATAATGCAGGGGTTAGCAGGAGGAGCAGGAGAGCCAAGGAAGCTCATTCTTCTGACGGTAAGAATTCAGAAGCAGGCAAAGAGACAGAGTAATGGAGGCTGATCTCTTCATGCCATTCCCATACCTCCCAGAGGGTAGGGAGTGGAAGCATGAATCACCAGTATACCTAAGCAATATGTTGTTCGCTTTGGCCTGTTTTTGGATGTTATATAAGTGAAATCATCTTTATGTATCCCTGTGTGACTGGCATTTTACAACCAGCATTGGATTTTAAAGATTTACTCGTGTTGAGGCATGAGGCTACAATTTATGCATGTCCACTGCCATATAATATTCCACCATGCAGCGATGGCCTAATTTGCTCTGCCATTGAGGGCATTAGTCCTGTTGCCAGGTTTTCATTATTTGAGACAGCACAGCAAGTGAATATTCATGGATCAAAATTCCCCAAGGCATGCAGCCAGAACACTGCTCGGTCCCAGGTTGTGCGTATTTTCAACTCTATTCTGTAGTTCCCAAAGGACTTTTTCTAGTTTACACTCTGATTTCCCAATTCCTGGCAGAAGCATTGAAAACTACCTTGGAAAATGTTATTCCTGCAAGGAGAGTTTGTGGGAGTTTGGGAACACTGGCCAGATCGCCTCCCGCATATGCCACCTGGAAGTTCAGAGTCACACCCATTCCACCAGAGCAGGGAGAGGTTTTGTCACGTAGACAGCTTCCAACAAAGAGAGTCTTGAGATGAGTGGTTTTGTGGCCCCCTGGCTCTGGGGATAAAACCTCCCCAGGATTAACTTGCACCATTTAGCCTGTGAACGGAACACACTGTAGCTAATACTTTTTTTTTTTCACATGGGGACAGTGGAAGCTAGCCTAAGACTTTACTTCCAGTGGTGTCTGGGTGGCTCTGTCGGTTAAACACCTGCCTTCAGCTCAGGTCATGATCCCAGGGTCCCGGGATCAAGCCTCGAGTCGGGCTCCCCGCTCAGCAGGGAGTCTGCTTCTCCCTTTCCCTCTGTTCCCTCCATCCCGCCCATGCTCTCTCTTGCTCTCTCTCTCAAATAAACAAAATGTTCTAAAACATTAACATTAAAAAGTAAAGACTTTACTTCCAGACCACCTTTCCTCAACAGACTCCTCCAGCTAGACTGCTCTGTCTTTGAGAACGAGTTGTCTGGATCTGTAATGCTTGGTAATATGTCTGCACATCACGGGTGCCCCATTAAACTTCATGTAATGGAATTAAGACTTAATCACTTCGGCAGACACTGCTATGTGTTGCCAAAACCTGTCTCCTAGACCTGTGGGTCTGGCCCCGGACTATTATTTCCCAGCTTCCCTTGCCATGTTTTGTGGCATGTGACTGAATTCTGCTAACCAAAGGTGACCAGGGAGGGGGGGGATATTTGCCACTGCCGGTCCTGGCTTATCAAAACCTCCCATAGGATCATCCACGCTCTCTCTCTTCCTGCCTGCCAAGCTGGATACTTCTTTTCCCCATCATTACCTGGTTCACATCATGAAAGGTTGCAATGCCCCCCCCTTTTTTCTTAAGATTTTTTGTTTATTTATTTGAGAGACAGCGAGAGATCACAAGAGAGAGCACAAGCAGGGGGGAAGGGTGGCAGGAGAGGGAGAAGCAGACACCCCACTGAGCAGGGAGCCCAATGTGGGGCTACATCCTAAGACCCCAAGATCATGACCTGAGCCAAAGGCAGATGCTTAGCCAAATGAGCCACTCAGGTGTCCACAACGGCATCTTTTTAAAACCAAGCAAGGAAATAAACATATTTTCTCTTTAAAACAAACAAAGCTGTGTGAGTGTCTCTGTGTGTTTTCAGTGTGATTGTTTGAGAGAGCAGATGAACACATTCATGCCTCAGACCCTCGTGTGATTCACTGCTCAGCTGCCCAGGCTAGCTGCCAGGTTCCCCTTACTGGATACCCGCTGGTTAAAGACAAGAAGCATAAGGAGCAGTGATGTTGAAATTCAACAAGGAAGTAGTAAGGTATATTACTTATCTATTGCAGCATAACGAATTTCCCCAAACCCCAGTGAATTAAAACAAAACCCTTATTATCCCCATATTATTTCTGAGAGTAATATGAGAGTAATCTGAGAGAGTATCTGAGTAATCTGAGAGAGAATCTGGCCAACTTAGCAGAGTCCCTGGCTCAAGAGGTGTCACCGGCTACAGGTGAGGTACTGAAGGGGGGCGGGGGGCTGTGCTGGAGGGTTGCAGGGGGTGGGGGAGGGGGGAAACAGCCAAGGGAGGAAGGCTTCTTCAAGGCATGGCAGGTCACATCATCAGCATGAATAAGGTTGAAAAGAGAAGAAGGGGCAAAAGAGAAGTCACAATCCTTTACAAGCTAATCTTGGTAGTGAGCTCTCATCTCTTTCTTTGCTAGAAGTCAGTCACTGGGTCCAGCCCACATTCCAAGGGAATGAGCCTTCTTAGAAGCTGCCTTCCACACAGGGAGCCTCAAAATGATAATTCTGCCAATTCGCTCCAACATTTCTCTGAGCTTAATCTCTAAATCTGATATATCTCACCAAAAGTCTCGGTAATCCTTCATGCTATCTCCAGCCTTTCAGAAGCCAGCATTACAGAGAGAAGACTATAGTGAATGTTACGCTCCTCTTAGCTTTTTCCTTTACTGTGAATGAAGCTACCCATGCCTGCAATGGGAAAATATGGAGAGATAATGCCCAATGGCCCAGTCTCCTCCTGTATGTCAACACTTAGATATAAAACTCAGAGTTCACATTAATTAACCAGTCAATTTTTTAAGTCAAAATGCAGGATATCCAGGGGTACTTGGGTGGCTCAGTCAGTTAAGCATATGACTCCTGATTTCAGCTCAGGTCACGAACTCAGGGTCATGAGATCAAGCCCTGTGCTGGGCTCCCTGCTCAGCAAGGGGTCTGCTTGAGATCCTCCCTCTCTCTCTGCCCCTCCCCCTGCTCATGCACACTCTCTGTAAATAGGTAAATAAATAAATAAAATCTTTTTTTTAAATGCAGGAAGTCCAAATATGCAGTCACAAAAGCAGGTTTTGCCTATGTTTAAAGCTAACACATAATTAAATTTCCATCTGCATTTTTTTAAAGATTTTATTTATTTATTTGACAGAGACAGAGATCACAAGCAGGCAGAGAGGCAGGCAGGGGCGGGGTGGGGGGGGAAGCAGGCTCCCTGCTGAGCAGAGAGCTCGATGTGGGGCTCCATCACAGGACCCTGGGATCATGACATGAGCCGAAGGCTTAACCCACTGAGCCACCCAGGCACCCCTCCATCTGCATTTTAAAATTTGTGTTTTTCAACCAAGTGTGATAAACTACATAATGTGTGAGTGCTTTTGACAAATCATGTTTCTTACATAATTAATTTCAAGTAAATTAAACAGCCTGCATCGCTTATGAGACATGAAAACAATGCTTAAAAATTCCTAAATGCAATTTTCAGAACATACAATGTACAAAAATGACAGAACAGGTTTTTCTTTTAAATCCTACAGGATGAGGAAAGGTAGAGATTATATGCTCCCAGAAGGAGGTCCCAAGGGCAAATTCTGGAGAAGCATTCTCTAGAATTCTCCGTATTATATACCCTCCCCTGCTCTCCAACTCCTGTGACCATGAACAAATCAGACACATTGGAAAGGACCCACCAAAACCTTCCCATGGCCCTGTGAGAAGCCCAGATATGGAAATGTCAGTCCCCCTGCAAGCCCACGCATTTTAATGAGCCATGGCCAGCTGGAGTGATGGAATCCTTCAGCCACGCCCCACGCTGCCACAGCTGGCCCAGGGTGGCAGAAGCTGCCTCCTCCCAGGGACACCACCCTGCATTTGGTCACTGCATGAGATCTAAATGCAGAGTGCGTTTTCCCAGCTGCTCCTGGGAGAAACTCGGGCTCCACTGGAGAGCTGGGAACATGGATTTCTGGCCAAAGTTCAAGTGCGCTGGAGGAACACCAGCTGAGGCAGGAGATGGGTAGGAGGTGGAGGGTGGGAATGGGGGTGGTGGAAAGAGGCAAGAGGCAAAAAGCAGACATTATCAGTCTGACAACCTTACGATGACATTTTAAATTGTGAGGTCGTTCTGAGTCCCAGTACCGGGAACATCTTTCAATATCGAAATGCCTTTTGCTAAAATGCCTGCTTGGCAAATTGGTCTTTCCTTTGGCTCATTACAAGAAAATGATCATTTATGAATTTATGAAAAGAAATATGACCCTCTCAGAGCCAACCAACATCTACCTGGAGGCCGTCCCAGTCTCTCCCTGTAAGCCAGTTTTGCTCTTTCTTTATGTCATTAAGGGGCCACAAGGTGCCTGAGAAATGGTCCCTGCCCTCAAAGAGCTTTCAGCCTGGTATAGGGACAACTAGAATGCAGACGACTGAAATACGACGTGGACTGTGGCCCCTTCTTCCAAATGCTCATCACCAAGCCGCTGGGGATCCTGGCCCAGTGGCACAGGTGGGTTTCTGGGTTACAATTAGCTCTCGTGGAACTGACAGTTAGCTGAGACCCCAAGAACGAACAGAAGTGAGCATGAGAAAGTGCGAGGGAGTTCAAGACACAAAGTCTGTGCATACAAAGACGCAAGAGAAGGTGGCATGGTCTGTGCCTGCCTCTGATCAAAGCACAGATCAAAGCTCCTGTGTTAATTATTTTGTCCTTAACAACTCTGGGCAGGTGCTGCTACTATGGTCACTTTATGAAAGAAGAAACTGAGGCAGGGGAGGTGAACTGACCTTCCCAAGATCCCGCAGCTAGAGAGTGGCTGAATGGAGTTCAAAGTGATTACAGCATGCTGGGGTTGGCGGCGCACTGGGAGGCAGCCGGAAGGTGGGGTTCCTACACATCATATAAGGAACTCAAAAGCTCCTGAGCAACCCCTGAAGGGGTTTGAGTTGGTGATGGTAGGAGCTGGTGTGAGCTCTAGAAAGTTCATCTCACATGCCTTATGGCAAATGTAGTGGAGACAAGCGAGCTTGGTTGGGGGGTAGGGAGGGCTACAGTCTGGTGAGAGACGGTAGCATCCTGACCTAGAGCAATGGCAGTGGAGAGGATGGGAACTAGGCTGATGCCCACAGTAAGTACAATCAACCAGACAATAGCTGCTGGAATGGTCGAAAAGGCAGACAGAAAGGCTCGAAGGTCAACTGCCAGGCTCCTCCTGGCTTGGGCTCTGCACAGATGGTGGGGCCCCCAGAAGAATTCTCTGAGATCCTAGAATAACAACAAGGAGGGCTGGCTCTGTTCCTCGACTATTTAATGGCACTAGGCTGGACACTTGGAAGAATGCGTCTGCCCCAGGACTAGTCCTGCCAATGTGACCAGAATGTTCCCAGACACAGGCTTCTTCTCCTTCGCACGGTGTTTAGGAGAACAGGGCCAGCACATTGGTGTCCCTAAGTCCTCCTGGCCTGTGCTGCTGGGTAATTCCTTTTTTCACGGGGCCCGGCTTTGGTCATCTCAGGAGGGACGTGTGACCCCAAACATCCTGGTAAAGAATAAGCAGATACGCCCGGTTGCCTCTGGACTTTTCCATCTTCCCCCAATATGTATGAATTCTCTTTATCTCAAACTAGGTTTGGCCCCAGGCATATTTTACCAACACATGTGGGTTTTCAGTGAAATTTAATCAGTCTATTTCTGATTCTTCTACACTTAACTCATTCACATGGTGTGAGGAAATAGCTCCTTGACATCCAGAAAACCTTCCCAAACATTTTATGACATTTTAAAGCCTTCTTTTCTTTTGTCTTAGACATAGGAAGCAACAGCGTGCCAAGTGTAAACAAACTTTCTTCAAGATGTCTGAATCTCATTTTAAATGTCTTCTCAGGGACGCCTGGGTGGCTCAGTTGGTTAAGCAGCTGCCTTCGGCTCAGGTCATGATCCCAGCGTCCTGGGATCGAGTCCCACATCGGGCTCCTAGCTCGGCAGGGAGCCTGCTTCTCCCTCTGCCTCTGCCTGCCACTCTGTCTGCCTGTGCTCGCTCGTTCTCTCTCCCTCTCTCTGACAAATAAATAAATTTTTTAAAAAAATTTAAATGTCTTCTCAGATGGAAGTCAGAGAAAGGAACACAAGGGATGGGAAGGGGCAGAAAATATAGTGAAAGAAGAAACAGGGTTTGAGCATCTGAATTAAAACAAAAAGGACAAAAGGAAGGGGGAGGGGGAGGAAGTGGGGGAGGGGAAGGAGGTAAGGGGAAGGACAGGGGGAGGGGAGAGGACAAAAAGGGGAGGAGGGAGGGAGGAAGGGAAGGAAGAACACAGTAACCAGAGCTACAATAAGAGGTACCAGAGTCATCACCAGCTCACAGCACTTCTTCCTCATTGGCCTTGTCTTATGTCCCTCCACAGAAGACACTTGAACATGGTAAGAGCACAGATATGCTGAATGATCACCATGTGCATATTTCCAACTATACTAACATCCGTAGATTACCTAAATGTCCTGAATGAATCAGCACTTTTTCTATGCTCTGGCCCTATAGATGGCTATAAAAGGGAGGTCAGTTGATACATAAACTATTTAAGAACCAATTCTTCTTTATTTTGGAGACCTTCTCCTACTTCTTAGGAAAGAAACTCTGAAAGTCACCCAGAAACATTTTCTTGGGCGGCTGACACATCTGGGGGTTGTGAAAGATGCCTGCATTCTTGCTTTCCATTTCAGCCAGTGCTTCAGAAAGCTTGCTTTTTCTATGCCGTGCCTTTCTCTTTCTTCTGGAGGAATAGGCTAGCCCAGGGCTCTGTCCTCTTTTGCTGCACCATCACCTGGGACCCACCTCTGAAGCAGTTAGTTTATTAACGGTTCTGAGCAGCTAGAGGTCAAAGCAGGTGAGAGCCTGTCCAAAGAGGCATTTACAGATGGTGAGACTCAGGAAGAAATGTGCTTTCCAAAGAGGGCAGTTCTGTGGTGTGTGTTGTAGCTGGATGCAAGGAAAATATCCCAGTCATTCAGGGTCTGCTGATGGGTCCCCACTGAGGAAAGGGGCTGACGATGAATTCATCTGGACCAATTGGCAGAGAATGACCAGAGACTACTTTGAGTTTAAATTCGTTTCTCTCTAGACCTAATGTAATCCAGAAGAGCACATGGTGAACCAGCTGATGCCACTGTCAACAAAGGTTCTGTCCACACTCACAGAAAAGGCTGAAAGGCAGCGGTGCAAAAGGCATCCAAACAGGCTGCCTTCTGATACCTCAATGACATCTTGCTTTCTGTCTTTTCTCCTTGGCTCTTAGTCACACCGAGACATGGAGAAGGGGGCTTCCTTAGAAACTCTGACTTACTAAACTCATCAACATTCATGAAGTATTTCTCCCTCGCTTCCCTCTTCCATCCCTCCCCCTGCTAGAAAAACAGCAGGGATGAGGCAGGCAATTTTTTCAAACTCAGGAACCATGGTTGCCATTTTTGTGTTCATTTGGGGTATTTATTCTATTAATTGGTGCCCAGCCACTTCCACAAAGAATTTGAGGTGGCTGCAAGAAAACCATAAAGCAGAAATTATAAATAAAAAAAATACCAGAACCAAGCAAACATAGATGGATTGGGAGGCTCAGGCTCCCAGTTCAAGATGGCAGCCTGATATGAGGAAGTTGAGAGACAGCGTGGGAGGTTTGGGGGTAGGAAAGGAATAAATGAAACAAGATGGGATCGAGGGAGACAAACCATAAGAGAATCTTAATCTCACAAAACAAACTGAGGTTGCGGGGGGGCAGGTATGGACATTGGGGAGGGTATGTGCTATGGTGAGTGCTGTGAAGTGTGTAAACCTGGTGATTCACAGACTTGTACCCCTGGGGCTAGTAATACATTATATGTTATTTAAAAAAGAAAAAGATGGCAGCCTGAGATCTACCCCCTCCTCATCTCTGTCCCTCCCAGACACCTCTGAAATAGAAACACGCAAGGACAGACATGAACATGCTTCCATAGTAGCTACGACACGTGGGGACTCTAATGAGCTAGAATTGAACTCATGTCAGCTTAGTCCTAAAGCCTTTGAGGCTTCCACCATGTTAGGGGTCCAGCATGCATTAAGGGAAAACTAACGGGCTCAAATAAAGATATAGCCTATAAACATATCCACAGGGAATGGTGCTTTCCAACACTGAGCCAATCCACATGCAACAGAGCTGACATTTGCCTCTTCCTTCCTGGCCAGTGGAAGGGGAGCATCACCTCTATGCAAATTGAGACAGGCCTCATTAAACCAGACCATTGTACCAACTGACCATGAGACATAAATTCCACAAAGACACCCAAAGCCAAGTTAGCACCAAGCATTTTCCTGAGAGGTCCAGCAACCAAGATCTTCCCTGGAAATGTTAAAAGGGAGCAGCCTGGGAACAACTAGGAAAATGGTATCCAGCAACTCACCCTTGCCAAAAAGGAGAGATGGAAATTGAAGGCCAATTCCAGATCATCCCATATATGAGATTCTGTCTTCAGGCTAAGTTGAGAGACCCAGTTTCCTCATCAGTAAATAGCCCTAATACTGCCCACCCCACAGAGATACTACAGGGCTCAATTATATAATGTGCATCATGGCTTAAAACAATGTCCGCCATATTGGAAATACTCTCTAAGCAGCTTTTCTCATTATCATTCTCACTATAAGATATCACAAATGTTAGTTTTAATTATAATAAATAATAACTAAAAGACCATCAGCACAGAAAAGTGTTTGGGTTTTTGTTTGTTTGTTTGCCTGTTTAAGCTGTGGCCTCCTCATGGTCTTGCAAAGTCCCACTGATATGCTTTAATAGGCAAAGTAGGTACCTTTGCCTACTCAGTTTTCCCCAAACCAGGCTCCAGGCCCAGCGCTGGCTGGAGCTGGTTGTCAATCCCTAAGTATTTTTAGATCCTGGCTGAGTGGTTTCTCTCCTTGTTCAAAAGGGCTGGATGACAACTTGCCACTAAGAATAGCAGTTTTCCAGTGTAATCAACACGTCTCCAGGCCTCCTAACATGTTCCTACTCGTGGGAGGTCAGCTGGCCACGCCCACCTGCAGATGCGAAGCTGCCCACTCAAACCCTGGCTAGGTCTACAGCCTTCCCCATGCCCCACTCTTCATGGACCTGTCAGGACACCAAAAGGAGGTGTAGAAACAAGTCCTCTTTGAGGAGAGAGGAAGGAGGTCTGGACCCAGAATCTTTGGCATTTCTTTTGAGATACTTGCATTTGCAACTAACACACGGAGTTTGTAGTACATAAAGAATTTCAGCTTAAAACTCATCTTCAAACTTCAGAATTGGGAAGCAGATTTTCCTTAGGGAGGACAAAGGTCTGAAAGTTTGTGTGCCCCCAAAATTCAAGTGATGAACCCCTAATGCCCAGTGTGATGGTATTAGGAGGTGGGGTCTTGGGAAAGTGATTGGGTCATGAGGGTGGAGACCCCATGAATAGGATTAGTGCCCTTATAAAAGAAACCCCACAGAGCTCCCTAGCCTCTTCCACTGCATGTGGACACAGCAAGGAGTCAGCAGTCTACAGCCTGGAAGAGGGCCTTCACCAGAGCCCCACCATGCTAGAATCCTGCTCTTGGACTTCCAGACCCTAGAACTGGGAGGGATCCATTCCTGTCATTTACAAACCATCCAGTCTATGGGATTTTGTTAGAGCAGCCAGAATGGACCAAGATGGGAAGCGCAACTGGGGCTTTTGTTCAGAGAGACAGGGCCAAATACGATGAAGGAATCCTCTCCCAACCCTGGTTCTCAGGGCCATGATTCTCAGGGCCTGGTTCTCAGCCCCATCTTACAGAGAGGACATGGGCTCACAGACATCGTCCTCCACTTGGGGTCACAGAGTTGGCCAGTGAGAGGGCAGGATTTGAACCCAGGCATTCTGATCTGACCCACATCCATGCTCTTTCAGCACTCCAAGATGCCTGGAACCCACCCCAATCTCAACGCCACCTCTCAGTGGGCACAGTAGCTCACCCAGTAGGTCATCCCAGCCCACAGCCACATTCCACCGCAGCCCTCTCCTTGCTTGCCATCATCTCATGGCACCCAGGCCCACATCCTAGTCACTGGCCCAGGACACCCAGTGGCTGGCCATACATCCCTTATCTCTTTCCATGTAGTCTGTGCCTCCCCAAAACTAAGAGCGTGCCCCTCACCAGGCAAGATGACAAGAAGAAAGCAATCCCACCACAAAATGAAGCCTCACCGTGTGACATGTGGATCCAGAACTCAACTGTGTATGCCTTTTGATCCAGCAAAACCACTTCTGGAAATAAAACACACAAACAAACAAACAAAACTTACGAACAGAAGGTTCATGACAGATTCAAACAGCGAAGGACTGAAAGCACCTAGGAACGGGGGGGTCATGCAGCAAATCAGTGCATCTTCTCTAGTTACAAAGTTACGGTAGGTAAAAACTATGTTAAAGAATATTTATGATGTAGAAAATACATACAATCTGAATTTCCATGTAAAAGGGTCTATAAGGTAGCATCTCAGTTACTTATTAATAATGTGATTATGGGGGCGCCTGGGTGGCTCAGTGGGTTAAAGCCTCTGCCTTCGGCTCAGGTCATGATCCCAGGGTCCTGGGATCGAGCCCCACATCAGGCTTTCTGCTCAGCAGGGAGTCTGCTTCCCCCCACCCTCTGCCTTCCTCTCTGACTACTTGTGATCTCTCTCACTGTCAAATAAATAAAAATCTTTAAAAAAAATTTTTTTTGAACTATGAATTAATTGAATTAAAATCGAATTGAATTTAAAAATGAATTAATTGAATTAATCATATTGTGAATATGACTACAGTCACTCATTGGTTCAGCACATACGCGACGCCATGCAGTGCTGTTTGTACACATAAACCTCATTACTTGAGCAGGAGAGCAATATAATAAAAGGAAACAAAAAAGAAAATGAAAGTGGGCCAGAATTTGCAAATTTGAATTTCTCATAAATAGACATTAGATTATATTGTTCACATCAGGTGCAATGCTTTTTGATGTGTCTAACTTGTCTGATAGCTTTAACCAATTCCATTTACTTTGATAACAATATACTGAAGTATGAAAAAGCACACACACAAAGAATGCTCTTCCCCATTTTCTGCTGCATTCCTACAATTCCCTCCCAATCCCCTTGGAGTATTACCTTTGTGCCAATGTCTTCATATTCCCCTCACCCCCTACCACCATTGTGTTGGTGGGGGTCATTGAGGCTGTATCAATTGCTTTCTCCTCTGTGTTCTATAGAATTTCCTAAAAGCCAGTGTCATAGAGGTTATCAGATGATTTCCTAGTTTTTTTGACTGTCTGCTCCACTGGAATAAAGGTCAGTTATCTTTATATCCCGGGTTTCTTGCATATTGAACCCATTCTCTCCTCCTATGTCTATGGCAGACATGACTAATTGATTGCAATGCTCTTTCCCACTGAGCCTAGGCAGAGATTCAGAATGTTTTTCCACACAATGCAATCAACAATCAGGGTTGGCATGCACAATGAAGCCTAATTGCCAATCAGACTTAGCATGGTGCCTGGGGCTGGGTAGCTGCACCAGAGTTTTGTTGATTGAATAAGTGAAATGAACAAATGTCATTAGGCTTCTGGAAATCAGAAGAGTAAACTGATGAAGTAGTACAAGCGCCCAACTATGAAAACTAGGACAGGTTTATGTAAACAACCAGTTGGCAAATTCAGACATGAAACCAAAAGATCTTCATGAAACTCACCCAAACAAGCCTGACCTCCATGATGTAACCGGAGTTGGTTCAGGACGTGTTGCTAAAACCCATTAGGCTGATCAGCTGTGGCGAATCATGATAGAATGACCACCACGATGTCAGTGTGGTTGGTAAGAAACAGCTGTGCCGTAAATTTTGGCATGCAAGATCCCACTCAGCTCCCACAGTTGACAAATAAGTACAGATGAAAATATCAACACAGGACTGCAAGCTTCTGTACATGGTTGTTGGTTTTTTTTAAGATTTTATTTGTTTATTTGACAGACAGAGATCACAAGGAGGCAGAGAGGCAGAGAGAGAGAGGGGGGTGGGGGAAGCAGGCTCCCCAATGAGCAGAGAGCCCGATGCAGAGCTCGATCCCAGGACCCTGGGATCATGACCTGAGCCGAAGGCAGAGGCTTTAACCCACTGAGCCACCCCTCTCCATGTTTTTTATTTTTATTTTTTTTTTATTTCTTTTCAGCGTAACAGAATTCATAGTTTTACACCACACCCAGTGCTCCATGCAATGCGTGCCCTCCACAATACCCACCACCAGGCTCCCCCAACCTCCCACCCCCGCCCCTTCAAAACCCTCAGGTTATTTTTCAGAGTCCATAGTCTCTCATGGTTCATCTCCCCGCCAATTTCCCTCAACTCCCTTCTCCTCTCCATCTCCCCATGTCCTCCGTGTTATTTGTTATGCTCCGCAAATAAGTGAAACCATATGATAATTGACTCTCTCTGCTTGAGTTATTTCACTCAGCATAATCTCTTCCAGTCCCGTCCATGTTGCTACAAAAGTTGGGTATTCATCCTTTCTGATGGAGGCATAATACTCCATAGTGTATATGGACCACATCTTCTTTATCCATTCGTCTGTTGAAGGGCATCTTGGTTCTTTCCACAGTTTGGCGACCGTGGCCGTTGCTGCTATAAACATTGGGGTACAGATAGCCCTTCTTTTCACCACATCTGTATCTTTGGGGTAAATACCCAGTAGCGCAATTGCAGGGTCATAGGGAAGCTCTATTTTTAACTTCTTGAGGAACCTCCACACTGTTCTCCAGAGTGGCTGCACCAACTTGCATTCCCACCAACAGTGTAAGAGGGTTCCCCTTTCTCC